>JANLJB010002574.1:0-15232 GCA_026212285.1 Bursera cuneata
TCCATGAGTAGACGAAGCATATAGAGATTGATTGTCATTTTATACGTTTTCATATATGTCAGGCTACACTTCAGTTGGTTCATGTTGCTTCCACTGACCAACTTGTTGATATAGTCACCAAGGCCCATCCACGTGGACGCCGTCATGATTTGGTTTGCAAATTGAAGTTGGCATCTTTAATTCCATCTTGAGTTTGAGGGAGAATGTTACCATATATGTGTTCGTAAATTAGCTTGATTATAAGTTAAAGATTAGCTTGACATAGACTAGCTTGATTTTAAGGCTTGATTATTGTTTGTATTTATTGTATATTGAGCTATTGGTGTTGTCATGTTAAGGCCCTACCTTCAACTATAAAAGGGTGAGCATTTGTACTATTTATACACAATTCAAAGACATTTTCTTATGAGTCTCGACTTCTCTCTCTCTCTCTCTTGCATTCCTTAATATTTAGAGCAATTCAAATTTTAGTCAAATTCAAACTTATTTAGATTTCAGACAAAATTAAAAGCACCCTTAGTCATAATATTTTTCTTCAAAAATAAAATTTATTTAAAAAGAATAAAAAATACAAGAAGAGGAAAAAATAATAATAAAAGAGAAAAAAAAGATTAGGTAAAATGATTCATATTTTTTAGGCAATTCCTCCTCTTATATTTTTTTTTCCTAATATTACTGCTTTATCCTTTTTTTTCTTTAATCAAATTCATATTCTATTTTGACTATAAAAGACTTGAACTTTCATCTTTGAATTTGATGTTAAACTTGGGTTCATTATTTCTTATAATCTTGTATATTGTTTTATCTTGTTTGTTTGTTTGCTAATAATCTTTAAATCTTTAAAGTCATAGATTTAATTAGAAATTACCTAATTGCGAATTTGAAATTAGGTTTTATGTAAGTAAGGTGTAAAAAGTGTTTATAGACAAAATAAATTAATAAATTGTAAGTTTTGTTAATTTGTTTTAGGTTTTTAGATAATTTGTTATAAGGAAAAAAATTATAATTAGAAAATATTTAAAAAATGGGGCTCCTTCAGTTTGGTAGTGGAGCGTAAATAGCCGACTCTTTTAAAAATCATGAATTGTTTCTAAAACACAATTCTATAAGTTTTGCTGTGAGATTGTTTGCACCCAAATTTTGTTTCGGATACCTATTTTTTGAGTAGGCAGGTTAAAATTTTTAAATTATATTTTTACTCAATCCATTTTCATTATTTCATAAATATTCTCATTAGCTAACATAATCAATAGCTTGAAACTTAATTGAATGAAAAAAAAACAAAACAAAAAAGTTTGACAAATAGTCTGAGACATTAGTTTGAACAAATTTAATAATGATTTTGAAATCATAACTTTTTGAAAAGATCTTTAATTTTACATAATTTTACTAATTAAAAATTGATTTATTAAATTTTGTTAGTTAATTGATATCGTTTTTAGAATCAAAAGATAGATTTGGTGTGAATTTAGGTTATAAATTCTAATAATAAAGGATGCAATTAAAGTAATAAATGTAGAGAAGAAAATGTTGTGTAAATAGCCCCACCCTAAGTTTGCTCTTGTTTGTTAGATCAAAAACGGCATTGATCTAAAATAATTTATGTTTAATAGAAAATTCTAATAGGGTTTGATGATATTTTGTGAATTTATATCTCGCAATATAAATTCCATAGACGAGAATAGGAAAATTATAAGCAATATGAGCATGTTGTAGATCCTTTAGACATAGCTTTGTAGTCATCACTATTTTCTTTCTCATGAACTACAATCACACCTCTCTTACCTTTCGTGATTTATTACGACCAATCTCTTTTCTATACGACACTCTTAGAGTTATGCATGTTAAAATGGTCAACAAAATATGATGTCATATGGAGATTTATAAGATGAATCTAACTTATATATAAGGTTAAGGTTATACTATAATAACTTAATTTTATATCGTTCGCATCTTTTATGGTTATATTTTAATTTTCACATACCAATTGAGAAAAATAGATAAATAAGAACAAGCAGTTTGAGAGATTTATTTGAGGGATAAGGATAACTATAGTTTTTGAGAGAAAACTCTATACGAATATAAAGTATATGGATACAAGTTATGCCTTGTAATGAATTAAAGACAATTTCGAAATAAACTCTTCTAAAAACCAAGAAGCTAAAAAAGCATGTAGTTGGCAAGCCTGTATTCCTAACCAGCTTAGGATATCTTGTATCGGTTCCTTATTACCCATCAAATGCTTTCAGCGGAAATATACATATGCATCCTGCTTTTGCCTCCATGAACCGTTTCATTGATTGGATTAGCATAGTGCAAAATAATGTTGGCATGCTCCAATCCCCTTGTAACTTTTATCAAACATCTACGTATATATATGCTAATTATTCCAATTCTTACTTGGGGAAACTTTATCCAACCACCGTGCATCTCGGTTGGCCAAAGTTGGCCGTGGGGGCAGTTTTAATATTCTAGCTAGCCAGTAGCAGCTAGTGAACACAAATAATTTAAGCTCAATATTTTGGATTCTGGCCCATTTTCAAATCCAATCTACATCAATAGGCATGCTCTTTTGGATATTGGTCAGCAATAATTTGAATATATCCATATTAATATAAACACGTGAAAGTAGAAACTCATGTCATTTGTGAACAACAATATTTAATTAATAGAGGGTTTATCTATATATGTTCCATCCAATTATTTAATTTAAAAATTTTATATAAGACGAATTGTTCATATAGGTAAATGTTTTACTTGAGATCTTATTCAAATAAATTATTTTATAATAAAATTTTATTTTGATTAAGAAAAGGCTAACTAATGTTGGAAGCACGTTTTATCTAGCTAAGATATTTTGTATTTTACTAATATGAATAATGTTTCGTATTGGCTACTACTATTGCCTCCACGAGCTTCATTTTATTGGTTTATATTGAGTACAAATCACTATCTTTTGTCGGTGAAAGATGATTAAATCAAATTGCTTGAATCGTAACATGTAGATCATATATATATATATATATATATACACGAACACATGAAATGGAAAGTCAGATAAATACCGAACTTGATTGACTATACCATTCACTTAATTGGAAAAACTTATATAAAAAAACTAACATATATGCTTATTAGTACGTAATATTTTATCTTCTTTCTATTTATCTAACTATCATGATTAATTCTTTTTAAATGTGACCATATGAAATTAGTATTTTGTTAGATAAAGTATTGAACAAAGTTGAATAATTGGCTATTCCCATGTAGTTGAACTTTGGATGTGTCATCTTATGATTTGTCTATGTTTGAGTACACATCACCAGCTTTTGATGGAGAATGATGCTTGAACCCAAATAGCTTGGTAGCTGGCTAACTTTATATATCTATATGTGAATTGAAACAAATAGTAATGCAAATTATATATAATATAGACATCATAAATCAACTAGAAATATCTATCACACTCACACATTACCTTAACCTAAGCAGGAACAACCCATATAAAGTTCGGATCATGGTGTCTCCTAAAAAATAAATCAAGTTACGCTTGACATGACTCATAAACAAATTCCATTGGCTAAGACTTGCCAAAAGCTAGCAAAGAAAAGCAAAAGAAAAGAAGAAACACATGATAATGCAGTGACACATAGACACTACATGATAAAGTCAAAGATGGTGCCAAGATTTGGTTTAGAAACGAACACCTGAAAATCATAGCATTATATATAGTATTATTATATATAAATATATAGAAATGTATGCAACACTTTTAAGTCGTCATATATGTAGATTCTTTTTCTCTTTTAAATCGTCAAGTATTCTCACCCTTCATTGTTCTTTTATTTGACTACACAAAGAACCCTCGGGGGGGAAAAAAAAAAAGAGAGAAAAAAAAGGTAATAATTGTAATAATATATAATAATAGTAATGATCATGGACTTGGAATTAACATATAGCTGGACAGGGATAGTTTGATGAAGATGGATCATTAGGAAGTAGCAATGCAGTGAGGCTCCCAAAACAAAAGAGATCTCCTAGGCTCCTTGCAGCCCTTTGACAAAGGGACCAAGTAGTCTCCCTTTTTTGCACTCAATATTAGTACTTGTTGTTGATGTTGCTGCTGCTCATTTTTGAGCAGTGAATTATTGTTGGAGAGAATGAGTTCGGTATTGTTGCCCGCTGGTTGATTCATAGGCTTTGAAACTACCCCCGTTGACATGGGCTTGGTTCTCCAAAAGTATTCATAAGCATTGAATGATGCCCCGGAAGGTGTGGTTACCTTTGCTGTGGCTGCCGCCGGTGGTGTTGGTATCAACCGAGCCATCCTTGGTGGCGAGGGCAGTGATTGTGCTACTATTGTTGCTGGCTTCACGTCCTCCACCTCATTGAATTTCACCACTTCATTGAACTTTTTGGACCATGTTGGGTCTTGGTTGGCCAAACCCATATGCTTGTTCATCACTAGTGTCAATCTATGCACAGTAATCACCGGACTGGACATTTTTGGTGCTTGCTCCATCACAAATTCAATCTCCATTTCTCCTCTGCTTTCCTTCTCACTTTCCTCCACCCCTTCCTCTTCTTCAAAGCTGTCAAGCTCTTCTTCTTCTTTGTCTTCATCTTCATTCTTTGCTACCTCTTCAGCGGAGAAACTATTGAAAAAAGTGAGAACAAGGCGACCATCTTGGCGTTCAGCGCGGAAGTTCTTTGTGGAAGGAACAGAAACGGCTTCAAGAACCAATCTACCATTATCGCGACGAGACTGCATGCGGATGGATGCTCCATCGCTGCTAGAAAGAGAAGGGATTGGAGGAGGGAAGGATCGTTGTGGCGATTTCTTGCCAAAAACATAGTTGTACTTGGGAACTCTCACTTCCTGATCAACATCAAAACTCTGTACCACTCGCTTTTGCGATTCTTGTGGTTGTTGCATTAACTGCTCTTGCTCCATCTCTTTGTCGTCGTCCGCATCACCAGTCTCTGATGATTGGTAAGAAGAGAATCCGTCAGAGCCGGTCTCTGATCCAAGACTCTCAGTGCAAATCTCGAGGCTCTTTTTGCTCAAGGAGCTGGCTGATCGTTTCACAAGAGGATGAATATAAGGAGTTTGAAGTGACTTGTTGGAGGAGTCTTGTTCCTTCTGTGATATGATTGAGTTCCATATGTCGAACTGGCCAGGCTTTTCAAGCTCTTTCTTCTTGTCAACCTCTTCCTGAATTGAACTCCAGAAATCGAATTGGCCATGATGTTCTGTCTCACTCTCCCTCCTGTCATCTTCATAGTCTTCTTCTTCTCCTTCCGATGAAGATGTGTCTGAGATAGAATAGATAGAAAACTCCTCAGACGAGGCAATCTTCTTCATAGGAGATAACCCATGCTGCGTTAGCCATTTCGTGGATGACATATCAGCTGACAGAGTTCTTCTCAGAGGAGAAGCAACTTTGCTACTTCTTTCACTATCCGACCCAAGAATGGAGCCGATACCTTGATTCTTTGTCATCATGGCTTCTTCTTCGATCTTCAAAGTTGAAGATAAGCGCAGGCTCTGGCTTAGGCGAGAGGCTGACATCTCCCAAGTTCTCCGAGTTGAACAACAAATTTCAGCTGCACAAAGTAATAAGAAAACATTAATTAGATGATGACCAAAACCCCGAAAAGTAAAAAAAATTCTGAAGTCCTTAAAAGCTGCAAGCTAAGTGACAAGTGACATAGAAACATGCATGAGATAATTAAGAGAAAATATAGAAATTGATATTACCTGAAGATCAAATGCAACAGCATCCAACAGAGGTCTGATGAGAGACCACTACTGGGTGCAAGTTACAGATGAAGGAAGATGCTTTAAAGAGGAAGAAGAAGGAGAAAGGAGTGAGGTGTCGAATGGGGTTGATGGCAAAGTGAGATGGGGGTGGGGGGGTATTTAAGGACGCCAAAGGGCCTTGGAACCTTGTGCATTGGGACCCGCCACCACAGGCCACCCACCAGAATACTCCTTCATCGCTCGATCATGGTTTCCATTATCAGAAATTATATTAAATATAATAATTCAAATAATATATTAAACGTAGATGGTATCTATCTCCCTCTCTCTCTCACTCTTTCAACTACTCGTGTAGATAAACCAATTAGTTCATGAAGAATCTTGTTGAAGTATATTATTCTACCAAACAACAGAGAATTATAATCATAATTTGGTAATTATTATGCGGGGTAGAACAAGAGCAAGCAGTTAACACACAAATAGCTGTGTTAGTGAAATTGCCTAAAGAAATGATTTGTTTGTAAATAGTTATTAATTATCACAAGATTATACGCAGTAGAGTGTATATAAATTGTACGGATCGAATAATCTGAGTATATTAACAAAAGATTTTGTATGAATTTATCTTAATTTTAAAGAATCTTATAAATTTGTTATGATTCTTAGTCTCTATATCTGGTGTAAACTTTTTGAGTCACAGTTGTGTTCTCTATACAAGTCCTATTCTCCATAACCTTTACTGGAAAATGTGAAACAACTTCTTAACCCAAAATAATAATAATAATAATAATAATAATCTAGAAAATAGGATTATTCCTCTGAAAAAATAGGACTCTCTCTAGAGATAGTGTTTTTCTCCCTAAACAACAAACAAGAATTATTATTTTAAAAAAAAAAGGGAAAAGAACTGATTTTATGATACACTACTTCTGGTTTTCCCTGCCAAGAAACAAGTTTAAAAAAAGAAAAAAGAAAAAATCAATAATGAAATTAACCAAAGGGGAACAGTAAGATACTTATATATAGGAAAAAACAAGAAACTTTATCCCCATTTGGAAAATGGAATCTGGAAAAGACAAAAATTGGCTAAATTATGTACAAAGAATTTTTATGTTTGGTTTTGGTTGATTGAATGTAACAGGACTTACCATTTTCCAAATAATTTTATTCTTTCAAAAGTAGATGAAGTGTGATGAAACTCGATTGAACAATTGATTTTGGTAAAGATTTGTGTATAGGATAGTTAAAACCTACTGGACTGGTGGTATCGATTCTTTTGTTGGAGCAGTTAACGTGGCAGGCTTTGGAAGGCAAATGGTGACAACTGGAGAAAAATTTGTGAAGAAGAGCTGGATACCAATAAAGGCAATATCGGTTGTAAATCGCACCAGCTCAATCGGTTTCACATTTTAGCTCAACATCATTCATTGAACATATATATGACGTAAAAAATCTAGCAAGAAATAAATCACACGCACTAAGGACCATCCACGCTAATGCGTGCGATCCTCCAGAACAAGCCTTTCAGAACTTATAATTTCGTAAATACAACCAGTACTATAAGATAACCCTCTTAATTTCTTCAATTTAATTTGTTACTTATTCCCTGTAACATTATTGACAATCTTTCAATTTGGAAAGACGACACTTGTGAATACTGCCATATTGCCTTGGATGGTTAACGTGTGTATATTAATCAAAACTGGTCGTGGTTAGCTAGCTAAACCTATCTATATTCTGTTAAAGCCTGGAATCTTTTCAATAAAGTCTAATTTAATAGTAAGATAATGACACTTCCAAATGGGGTTTTAGAATAATAATCAAAGGCAGAAATTGTGGGCGAGAAAAATCAAAGAAAAAGAGAGCAAAAAGAGCCTTTGTGGGCGAGAAAAATCAAAGAAAAAGAGAGCAAAAAGAGCCTTTGTGGACCTCAAAATTAGATTAGAAATTACACAAGCAGTACTATATGCACCCAATACTTTTAGTATCCTCTTATTGCATATATGCATATAAGGTCATACTAGAATACACCTGGTGTATCAAACGTCTATTTTTATTTTGTTAAAAAAAAAAAAGTGTAGAACAGTGGGAATGTTTAAAAAAAGTTAGAAATACCTATTCTTTTTTTTTTGCACACTTTCCTCACTTTTTTCTTTTTAAAAAAATAAAAACGAGTGCGTTGATACACCGAATGTATTGTAGCTAAAGCCATATAAATGAAATATTCTAGCTACAAAGTTGGAAGTATATAATTGGCTATTGGAGTATCAAAGTGTAAGTTCAGAGCAATGAAGATGAGGATAGTTTCACCATAGTGAAACTCAAAGGGGAGGGGAAAAGGAGAGCTAACTAGCGCATACGTAGCTATCAAAAACTGAGTAAGAGTACCAATTAGGCAAGGGGGAGAAAATAAAGTGATGCTGATTGGGGTGAAAATGGCTTAAGGGGGCAGCAAAATTAAGGGGGCAGCAAAAGAATCGCTGTCAAGAAAATGGCTTAAGGGGGAAGCAAAAGAATCACTTTCAAAAGACCAACATGATTGGGCGGCCAAAAACCTCATGATCACACAAACCCCGAAAGGGAATCCATCCGTCGTATTACTCCATAAAACAATAAAATTATTAATAAAGAATAATGTATGTGGAAACAGCTGAAGGCGTCACGTCTAGATTTTGGGGCCCTCTTGGCTCTTTGCATGCATAGCCTATTGTCTTCTGTTCTATTTTCTGTATGAAAAGTTGTCATACAGGTTAATTTATACGTATATGAAGAAAGGGCCAATACGTCTATCACTGATTATTATATATAAATAAATATATAAATATATATGCACCAAAAGGTAGTGATGTTGATTAGTTCAAAGCATTTTACATATATTTATAAATTATACCAAAAATTATAGACCAAGTGATGAGGGAATGAATGAACATGAAGAAGAACTTTTGGAGTGAGAGAAGAGAACCATAAAATCCAACTTGAATGCTTTGCCACAAACCGAGGAAGGACAAAGAGAAACCCGGATGCCCTTTGTCGGCCTATAAAGCAATACCACTCACAACCTACCAAAGCATATCTACATCCTAGGCTGTTTTGAAAAGTTGTGCTCGATGTTGGTTCACTTATGCATTAATGCTTTTTACCTATATGCAAATCAAATATTAACCCTCGAATTGTCGATTCACCATTCATCAATATAATTAATTAACAAGAATTAGTCCAATTCATTTTCATTAGTCTTTAAATTTATAATCAAGAAAATCCTGTCCAAAGTCATCAAGTGAATCAAATCTATGCAAATGCGGAACTCAGGTGATATACACTCTCTCACTCAAAAGCTAGATTTCATAAAACAATTTGCTTCCGTTTAATTTCCTAATTCGAATATGGCATACATAATTAAGTCAAATAAGATTATCATGCTACAAGTGATGCAGTCCATTTACAATGAAATTATTTCCATTTCTAGATAGCTCATGTAGCTAGTCATTCATTGATGGCATCTTATCTCAATATATATATGTATATGTATAATAAGCTGACTATCTTAATATATATCTTTAAAAATTCACATATTAAAAAATTTAAGATAAAAAATAATATTGGCACCTCTTCTTTTAAAGAATTTTTTTATTAATAAATGATTTTGACTTTGACTGTTGAAATGGTAGAATAATAATATCATTAATTATTTTAAATTTATATATCTTTGGAATACACACTCTAAAAGAGTCCATATTCATATACATAAATGTCCACAAAAGATTATCATGAATTGTTGGTGCTCATTTTCCTTGAAATATATTAATAATTAATCGTAATAATTTAAATGGGAAATTGATAATAAAAATATTGGGAGTGAAAGAAGATTCCGCAGGTATCTTTCACGCATTTAAAAAACAAAGATACTCGATCGAGACAAATGGAGTGAGCAAGAGGATGATGAAATATTCATTCCAAGCTGCTTTCAGAAAGCAAAATTATATAAAACAAATAGACGGTGGAGGAAGTGATGACACTTCATTGGAGAATTAGATAGCACACTGTACATAGAACATTAGAAAAGGAAAAATTCCAAAGCTAAATGTTAATGCAACTTCTATTTTAGCTTCTTTGAAAGTGCTTCTAGACTATTCATTCCTTTTTTTCAAAAAAAGAAAAAAATTCCATCTTCATTTCCTTATAATACTTATCATTTTATCCTTTTTTATATATATTTAATATTCGACTTTAGATTAAACCCAAAAAACAAATGAAGAAGAAAATTTTATACATGTAACCGAAAGAAGCCACTTTTATTTATATATTAGAACTTAGATATTATTATAAATCCCAAGTACTTTTAAGCTTAAATTTATATATGGATTTAATCATTTTTAAGATTAATTACAAACTATTTGATTAATCAATTATTAAGTCATAAGCTGTGTTCGAATCTTGAAAATCTTTATAATATTCTACTAATTAGTTAAATTTTTAACATAGAATAACATGAAAGAGACGATTTTGTTTATAATATATAGAGCTAGCTTGGCAGTAGTTTACAAGTGGTATCTTATGTCATCCTCTTAGTATATTAAAAATCCCATTTGTACTAAATAATAAACATACATATGGAATGTCTCCTCCTACTAAAAGACAACAGTAAATATATAAAGATTTATATTCTTATGATTTCCTATGTCAACTCACTCTTTGATTGGTTACCCGAGTTGACTCATTACTTATATTAAATTGTTTTGATATATAAAATTATAGTAAAAAAAATATGAAAATTTAGATAGGAAAGTGAAGGAATATATTATGATTACAATTATTTATCTTTCAAACATTATAAATCTATGTATCCAACTGGATGGATCGATTCGGGTTTGACTAACCTAAATATAAAATGGCTGTTACCTGTCGAATTTTGATTCTACATTGAAACTTCAATATTATTAATATTACTATAAAAATCGATCGTCTACAAAATTAAGCACTGATCAAAAGGATTCATAGAAGTTCAGTTTACTAATTTTATTATGAAAATAGAAAATTAAAACCGTGACTTGAGATTCATTATAATGATTACGATGATAAGCTATTTATGTATATTTTTTTTTTAAACTTGGGTGTTCGGATCAACTTACGTTTACCTTGATTAATCCTACAAGAATTGTGTTCCATGCCTTCAGAAGTTTCCCAATATAGGTCAGTTAATCACTGAATTTTACACTAATGGCATAGCGGCAAGGGGATATACACCAAAAGTTATTTATGTACATACTTTTATTTGAAATCGAAAAATAAATATAGTTTATTGAGTTTTTTAATTCAAAAGAAATTACATAACGTTATAGGTCTAGGTAAAGGAATAATTGAAAGTTGGTTGATCTATTTCTTGTTCTAGAAATTTATTTATTTATATTATCTTTTTATTATTCCGATAAAAGTTTTTAATTGTGGAATGTATAACAATTAATCTAACTAATTTTTATTCTTAAATTAAGTAATTTATCTTCATATTTTGTTTTTAAAAAATATAGTTTTCCAGTCCTTTTGATATTTAAACAAAATTTATTCCAATATAAAATATATCTTATCAATTGTACAAATAATATATATATATTTTAAGCCGAGGATTTTTAATAAAGACAGAGTTGTGTACACATAAAATCGTAATTGAAACTTTAATTGTTGTCCTATCAAATTGTGTTGCATATGGCATAAAAGCAGTGGATTAGGATGCATCTTTGCTGGACCTAAGGTGGAAATAAATAGCTTAATTAATTAATTAATAGAATAGGGCATCCATTGACACTTATCACTATCTATCGTTTTCCTTTGGTCCATTACTAATCCATTATATCTAGGCGTTGAAAGTAAGCTTGTAGCATTTGACCTACCGACATTTATAATTAAATTGATTATGTGGCTGATGCTCCATCACTTCCGGTTAGAATCATATTAATTATCTAAGCCCCTTCATGGGAAATTGTGATATGTATATATATATACATATGTATGTTTTATCTGTTTATTTATTTATTTTCTCAACATATATCTTAGTTTCGGAAAATAATTGTTTGTTTCTATTTACTTTCTTTTGGGTCTAGAATTTAATTTTAAATAAATAACAGTATTGAGAACAGTTATTTTAGAAATGGTAAATTTCAATTAATAAATAAATTAGATGTGTTAAATTTTCTTCATTATTCAGTATTTTTTAATAAAATTATGATTTACTAGTTTGCTATAAATAGGCTTGTAAGTAGTATTGGTAGAAAAATTTAAAAAAAAAAAAAAACACTCCAACTCAAGCAACACAAGAAAAAGACAAAATAGTTGAAGAAGAAATACTATTCCTTTAATTCTTCTTAATTAAAATTAAAAAAATAACAGAAGCTTATCTAGTGGACGTATCCTAATTCCACTCATCTAACAAAACTTAGTAATATTAAAACAAATAAAATAATTAAGCCTAATTCAATTCAATTAGAACTCACTAAATCCATATTCAAGTTAACCTGGATTTATCTAATAAGTTAGACTTCTAGTCTAATAAATATTCTTGGTTTAATTTCTAACATTCCCCCCCATAAACCAAGCTCTAAGACATTCACCATACCCAATTTCTTTTTAGCTTAACAAAAGTATTAGCTTTTAGTGGCTTCTTAAAAAATTCTATAACTTGATCTTCTGAAGGACAAAACTCAATCATGATTTCATTGCCTTTCACCAAGTCACAAATGTAATGAAATCGAATATCAATGTGTTTGTTTCTGCCATGAAAAATTGGAATCTTGGTCAATGCAATAGTTGATTTATCATTACAAAAGATTGTAGTAGGTTGTTCTTGCTTGTGTTTCAAATCACATAACATCCTATCCAACCACACAGTTTGAGTAGCTCCACTAGCTGCTGCAATATATTTGGCTTTAGCTGGTGACTGCAACCACCTGTTGTTTCTTGGATGACCAAGAAAATACCCCTGAATCAAAGTGAAATGCATAAACTGAAATACTTTTTTACTTCTTCAAATCACCTACCCAATCACTATTTGTTAGCCAATGAGCTCAATTTTGTTAGTAGATGAATTAAAAATGTCATTACCTTGTGTAATATAACGTAAAATATGCTTTGCTGCCTGAAAGTGAGACTAATGTGGAGTCTGCATAAACCTGCTAATAAGCCCAACTCCATAAACAATGTTGGTCTAGTTGAAGTCAAGTAACGTAGATTCCCTACCAACTTTTGGAAACTTCTAGCATCAACAAGTTCCTCAGTACCATCTCACACTAACTTCATTTTTTCTTCAACTGGAATCAAAATTTAGTTACATGTTTCCATCTTGAATTTTTTCAAACTGTCATTGGCTTTTTTTATGACAAATAAAAATGTCTTCATATGTCTGAGTCACTTCAATCCCAAGAAAATAGGACATCAATCCTAAATTTGTCATTTCAAAATGATTAACCATTGCAGATTTAAATTCTGCCACCATTTCAGAATTTTTCCCTGTAAAAGTAAGATCATCCACATATAGGCACATAATAATAATATCATCCTGCAAGTTAAACTTAACATATGTAGTGTGCTCATATGGACATCTTTGAAAACCATGCTCAATAAAACATGAGTCAATATGAGTATACCATGCCCTTGGTACTTGTTTCAAACCATACAATGCCTTTTTCAATCTATAAACCTTATTTTCTTGTCCCCTTTTCAAATACCTTGTAGGTTGCTCAACATATACATCATCTTCAATTTCACCCTTCAAAAATGCTGATTTTACATCCATTTGAAATAATTTTCAGTTATTTTGTGCAACAAGAGAAATTATCATACGATCAGTGTCAAGTCTTGCAACAAGTGCAAAAACTTCAAAATAAGCCATACCTAGCTTTTGCTTGTAACCCTTGGCTACTAACCTTGCCTTGAAAAGCTTCACCTCTCCACTTAGCTTGTATTTAGTTTTGTACATCCGTTTGACACAAATTGGCTTTTTACCACTTAGAAGATTAGTGAACTCCCAAGTATTATTTTTCTCAATGGAATGAATTTCTTCATCTATTGCTCTAAATCAACAATCACTCTAATATGCTTCCTCATATCTCATAGGATCACAATCAGCAAACAGTGTAAAATTTATTATGTCTTCATCACTTGGTCTTTTCATTACTCACAACATAATCTTGCAAGTAAGCAGGCATGACACGCTTATGTTGAGGTCAACTAGAAGATTTTATAAGATATAGAGATTTTCCAGGTTCAGATGAACCACTGATAAGCTACACACTAGAGTCTTCTGTTAGACGATTTGTGCCCCAGAGCAGCACAGTATGAATATACGTCGTATATTCGGAGTAAAAGAAATTGTATGTCTTTATCATTGTGATTGGATTACATTATGATAAATGTCCATATGATGTGAATATGAATGATTTGATTGTGAGACACAAATCGATTCACGAAAATATTACATCATTAAAATGTCCCTGGTCGAAGTACTGTAGAGACAAGACATCCACAGTACGGATAGACTAGTATTACACTTGTACTGGTTATAGAAGTATAACAGTATGATTATCACATATCTAAGTATCGGATACTTATGCAAGTGTATAGGGGAACATTATTAGCCGTTTAGATATGGGAACATATTCATTGGACACGGTCCAATTCGAAATCCCATTGGTTATATATGTGTCTATGGGAGGTCCGCTCAGGGTAGGTGTAAGTAATTATTAGACCTGAGACTTAGACGACCATCTCATTTAGAGAGCAGTTCGCTTTGACACTTGAGTGAATAGCTTTTTCCGGGTTAGAGAAACGCTTGTCGTTGGACCCGTCGTGATCTATTTAGGAGTGAGTGTAATGTCAAGATGAGACATGTCACTCTAGACATATGGAGATGATGTCATACAGGATCCGATGACGATAACTCATAGGCTAGCCAGCATTCGAGAGCGTGATGAGAATTATTCTTGGTTACGGCTCATACATGAGAATCGCATAGTAAACGAGGATTCGAAATATTTGGCGTTATTCGGGAAGACACGTTTCATCCCTAGACCCCGTACGTGACATTTGACATAGGATTTAATTACATAGAACTACGCCTGACAAAGGTTATGCGACTTTACGTGCACTTTCGGAGAATTGGGGACTTGGTACTTTGCTAGAAGTCAACCATGCCTACTAAATCATAGGCTCAGCACATGGTGTTCGGATTTGCGGATTATCCGCGCTTGATGATTTACGGTCAACATATCCGAAGGGCTAATGGGTCATACTTCGAAGATACACCAATGACGGATTAACACGGGAGTTACAAGAGCATCTTTCACTTGGGGTGAATGCTGTAAATAGTATTTTTTATATACTATTCACACATGGGCTTAAATGATGCATGAACCAATTTAGTGGGTTGGATCACTAATTGGTTTTGGGCTTTGACATGGATTGGGTCCATTAACAAAGGTT
>JANLJB010002578.1:0-10493 GCA_026212285.1 Bursera cuneata
TGGAGATTGTAAGTATTTCTCACTAATTTCTTGATTTAAATTCACCTAATTGCATGAATCTTGGGTGGGAATCCAACAGAAATAATGTGTTTATAAAGATGTAAATTCTATATATTTTGCACAACTTCTAATTGTGCATACTTTCATTCAGCTTGGTTCTCAGGACTTGTTTTGTAACATAGGTAGGGACTTGGAACTCCAAGTTCAGTGAGGTCTAGAGTTTAAAAGTAAAATGTCTCATAAGTGATTTTACTTAAGTTAGCCGAGATTGAAGCCATTCAGCATGCTTGATATCCTACGCACATTGCTGAGTACCTAATTGTTTTCCGGAGACATCTAGTTTGATGCATGGAAACCTTTTTGATATAGTCACATTGGTTCAGTAAAATACTTTATCACCTGATGATATAAATTAAAGATTTTAAAAAATGAGGTCATGCCCTTTTAATTCTTATTTTATAATGATGCATATGAAACTTTGACGTTTAACTTTGGTTGAGTTCATTTTTAAGTTTATGGTGTTGCCTATCTTTATTTACGAACACATTACTATTATTGTCTTTGTTTTTGGCTATTAGCAGAGTGAAAATGATCACCATTTAGGATCAACAATCACGAATCTATTGGCTTCGGTCCGTTGGATGCAGGACCCTATATGAGCTTGTCTGATAGTAGGATTCTCAAAAATCAAAGACACAGGGCTGGTTTAGCTTATCTTGACTTCATCAAACAATTTATTCCTTGGAAGTCAATTACTAAATGTGATCCTTCAGTTCTTCATCAAAAAATGAAATCTTGGATAATTTGATTATGTTGAAATGTGTCCTCAAGAGTACACACTTGACACTATATCATCTAAATACATAATACAATCTAGTTAATGGTCGAACTCTACTTGGACTTTTTGTGTTTTAGGCAAAATGGGGTGCTTTCAACACTACTTGAGAGAAATGCAAAAGGGGTACCATTCTACTTTCTTGAGGGATTGGACATCAATCCTGTACCTGGAGATGTCTATTTTGCAGAGTTAGTGCTATTTACTAAGGTATGTCCTCAAATAATATTTGCAGCAACAGTTGAGCTAAGAATGAAGGTGGAAACACCATCACTTCAAGTGTTACACATCCAGAGTATGTTGGTCGGATATGTGCTAGCCTAGACAGCATACATCAAGCCATCTTATTGTCTTTTTTAATGTCATGTTTATTGTACAATAATTGTAGACATCTTGTAATTAGTTATGAAGTTATAGCTTTCTTATCTTGTTAGGCTTGATTGTTGTAATTGCTTAGATTCAGCCTCGTAATTTGTTTGTAATTAATCCTAAAGTTGCTATATAATTAGAGGAACTCTCACTTTAAGTGGCACTCAATCCAATTGATATAGTATTAGAGCCTATCTAGTTCTCTACTCTTTGAAAATTTTCTGGTATTATTTCAAAAGTTCTTATCGGAAGTCTCTATTCTGGTGTTGAAAGTTTATGTGGAGTTGGCCGGAAGTCTTTGGTGTCATTGGAAGTCTTTGTTGAGTTGGCTGAAAATTCTTGAGAGTTGATCAGGAATTCTGGGCTATTTGGTCAGAAATTGTGGGAAGCTTTTGGCCAGAAATTCTGGGCAGTTTTGATTGTAGAATCGGAGGCTGTTGATTGTGGAGCTTTCAGCTTCGTGCGGCGAGCGTGGATTATACTATGGGTTGTTTTGGATTTCTTTAGTGGTTTATTTTTTTGGTGGGCTGTTACGGGTTGCTTCTTTACTTGGTGTTATGGCTACGGTGAGTTACTATAGGCTTTTGTAATACTACTGTAGGCTGTTGTGGGATCTTCTGTTGTGGATTTGTAATATCAATTTTTTTGGAGATAGTGGTTATGATGTCAAGTTGCAATTCTTTCTCTTTTAGTGTTTGTTTCACTGGTAAGAATTATTCTACCTGGGAATTTCAATTTTAATTATATGACTTGAGAAAAGGATTATAGGGTCATATTGATAGGAGTGATTTCGCGCCTCTAGAAACAGATACTACCCAGTCAGCTCAGTGGAAGATAAAAGATGCTCGAGTGATGACATGGACTGTAGTATCGGTTGATCCTTTTATTGTCCTTAATTTAAGATCATATAGGACTGTTAAGAAACATGTGGGAGTATTTAAAGAACTTTATGATCAATACAACAAAACCAAATGTTTTCAGTTGGAGCATGAGATTTCTCATTACTCTCAAGGAGAACTTTTCATTCAAGATTATTAATATAGGTTTAAGAACCTATGGGCTGAATTTGCTGACATAATTTATGCATAGGTACCAGCTGCATATCTCTCTGCTATTTAGGAGGTCTGTGAACAAAGCAAGAGAGATCAATTTTTGATAAAGTTACAGCCTGAATTCAAGCTAACTTACTCCAATTTGATGAATCATGATTCTTCTCCTTCTTTGGATGTGCGTTTTTTAGAGTTGCTTCATGAAGAACATCGACCCAGGCCATTGATAGACCGAGGAGAGTGCGACGTGCCAATCCTAAGTTCTTTGGGACTCATGCAGCATATGTGAATGTGGAGCAAGTGGAGCAACAGAAGGTTGCAGCAAGTATGGACGTGGAGGAGCAACAGAAGGATGCAGTAAATGTGAACGTGGAGGAGGAGCAGAAGGAGCACATGAATGAGTGTCAAGATATGGGTAATGTGGAGATGTAACGTGTAAAGGGGAAAGCCATGCAGATGGGGGTAGTGGACGTAGGAATAGGAGGCAGTTAGTATTTTATTCTATTTAAACTAGTGTAGTGTCAGTTGTAAGGTGTTGTAGAATTTGTTTAGAATACTATGGTTTACTCCTTCCCTGATTGGAGTCTTAGTTTATGAAATTTATATTTTATTCTTAGCTGGGACCTAACATCTTGGTATTAGAGCAGAACTATGGCAACAAACAAAGAAAGGATAAAGAAGTTGGAGGTTGACGTTGCAGGAGTTCATGAAGGGCTACAACATTTAGAGTCCTTATCAACTACAAGAATGCAACACATGGATGATGCTCTTCAGGAAATTTGGGAGATGATGATGAAGATGTCAGGGTCTCTTAGGAAGCCTTCTAACAATGGGGAATGAACCAACACTTTTAGGGGAGTAAGAGAGAGAGAAGAATCCTCTAATTCTGGAGGAAATCGGGGAGGAGCGAAAATGGATTTTCCCAAATATTCTGGGAATGATCCGACTGAGTGGTTGAATCGAGCTGGGCAATATTTTCACTTTCAGGAAACACCACATGTACAAAAGGTGTCTACAGCGGCTTATTATTTGGAGGGCGAAGCTAACCAGTGGCTTCAGTGGCTGTACCACACTTATAAGGGGCAAGAACACCAATTGACATAGGAAGTTTTTGAGCAAGAGTTATGGGCTCGCTTTGGACCCACTAATTATCAAAATGATGATGAAGCTTTGTCTCATATAATGCAGCATAGCTCACTTCGTGACTACCAGCGGGAGTTCGAACACCTAGCAAATAGAGTGGAGAATTGGCCTCTGAATGCTTTAATTGGGGCATTTTTAGGGGGTCTCAACGAAGAAGTTTCTGAAGAAGTTAGAATGTTTCGACCAACGACCCTGCGCGAAACCATTCTATTGGCTCGAATGTGGGATGAGCGTTTCAATAGAAAGAAAAGGAGTGTGAAGACAGTGGAGGATGTACTACATACACGAAGAGCATCACTACTACACCAACAACTAACATGACTACTTCAACTCCAGCAAGGAAACTATCATGGGAAGAGATGCAGCGACAGCGAGAAAAAGGTTTATGTTTCAGTTGTAATGAAAAGTTTTCGTTCGGTCACAAGTGCAAGTCTCCCCAAGCATTTTTTATCGAAGGGCCACAAATGGAAGAAACAGAAGTGCACATAGAGCAAGAAGCCATGGAGATGGTACCATATGGGAAGCAAGAGGAGACACTAGAAATCTCCATGCATGCTGTGACAGGGTGCTCAGGTCCCCAGAGTATGAAAATGGAAGCTCGAGTTGGACAACAATTTGTGGTGATCTTGGTTGACAGTGGTTCAACCCATAACTTCATCAGTGACCGTTTAGCCAAGCTATTACATCTACCCGTGACCATAACGAAAGAGTTTGATGTGAGGGTGGCCAATGGGGAACGACTTCACTGTAAAGAGAGCTACCTAGAGGTAATAATAATTATTCAAGGCCAAAAATTTAAAGTAATGTTATTTGCTCTACCTCTAACCGGGTTAGACATTGTGTTGGGCATACAATGGCTTGAATTGTTGGGGCCGGTTTTGTGTAATTGGAGGGAATTGACAATGAGGTTTGAATGGGTTGGACAAGATTGCATGTTGATAGGCCAAACACCATCTCCTACAAGACCAGCAAGGCTGCAATCAATAACAAAAGAATGCATGAATGGGGCTAAGTTGTTTGCAAGTTGTGTAAAAACCATAGAAGAACAACAACCCTGTGAGCCTATTGAAGATTTTCCTAATGATCTTAGGAGAGTTTTGCTAAAATACAAGGGTTTATTTGACGAACCTAAGGGGCTGCCGCCATTTAGAGAATTTATGCACAAAATTCCTTTGAAGGAGGGGACTACACCAGTGAACGTGAGACCCAACCACTATTCCTATTTTCAAAAAAATGAGATAGAAAAGCAGGTGACAGATATGTTAAAGACTGGGCTCATTCGACCAAGCCAAAGTCCATTTTCTTCACCTGTATTGCTTGTCAAGANAGAAAGATGGGACATGGAGGTTCTACACAAACTATCGCGCATTGAACGAAGTAACAATCAAAGATCGATTTCTCATTCCTATAGTTGATGATATGATAGATGAGTTATCTGGGGCGAATTATTTTTCAAAACTGGATTTAAAGGCGGGATATCATCAAATAAGGGTACACCCAGAGGATGTTTACAAGACTACTTTTCGAACCCATAGTGGCCATTTTGAATATTTAGTTATGCCGTTTGGCCTATGTAATGCACCATCCACCTTTCAAGCGGCCATGAACACAATTTTTCGACCTCACCTTTCATAAATTTATTATAGTGTTTTTTGACGATATCCTTGTGTATAGTAGGAATTGGGAAGAACATTTACAACACCTACAGACCACCCTTCAAATTCTAGTTGACCAAAAATTTTTCCTTAAAATAACAAAGTGTGTGTTCGGTAAGCAAGAAGTAGAATACTTGGGTCATGTGATTTCAATTCATGGGGTGAGTGTGGATAAGTNCCAAAATTGAGGCAATGGTACAGTGGCCTGTACCAAAAACTATCATTGAATTGAGGGGTTTTTTGGGACTTACGGGATATTATTGTAAGTTTGTGAAACATTATGGAATAATGGCAGCACCACTCACGACTTTACTAAAAAAGGGCCAATTTGTCTAGAGTCCAGCAGTTGAAAAAGCCTTCGAACAGATGAAAATAGCAATGACTACGACTCCTGTACTAGCTATGCCTGAATTATTTGTGGTGGAAACTAATGCATCAGATGATGGGATAGGGGCAGTCTTGAGTCAACAGCGTCGGCCTATAGCATTCATGAGTAAGGCCATTAGCCCAACTAAAAGAGGATGGTCCACGTACGCCAAGGAAATATTAGCAATCCTTGAGGTTGTGCGTTTATGGAGACCTTATTTATTGGGAAGACGTTTTCAGATAGTGACAGATCAACGAAGCCTTCGTTATTTACTAGAGCAACGAGCTACTACCTTGGAGCAACAGAAATGGATATGAAAATTGGTAGGGTTTGATTATGATATTGTATATCGCCCAGGTCACAAAAATTCAGCTGCAGACTCTTTGTCACGTCAAACACCCATTAGAGAATTACATGTCACTACTGGGCCATACATTCACTTGTGGGAAGAAATTAAAGAGGAGCAGGCTAATGACCCTTACGTACAACAAAAGAAGGTTCACATAGCCTCGCAAATAGGCCAAAATCCATATCATGACAAGAATGGTTTAGTTTTTTATAAGGGACGAATTCTACTATCATCCACTTCTATGCTTAGAGTAAAACTCATAGAAGAATTCCATGGATAAAAGATGGGAGGGCATTCCAGAGTCCTTCGGACTTACAAACGGCTTAACCAATCATTTTACTGGGAAGGAATGAGAAAGGATGTAAAGACTTTTGTTGCTAAGTGTATCATCTGTCATAAGAACAAATATGAAGCAAGGTCTCTAGTGGGCCTCCTACAGCCACTACCAGTGCCAACACAAGTATGGGAAGATATAACCATGGACTTCATCGAGGGCTTGCCACGTTCAAAAGGAAAAGATACCATTTTCGTGGTAGTCGATCGGTTAACAAAGTACAACCATTTCATAGCATTGGCCCATCCCTTTATAGCCAAGAAGGTGGCTGAGATATTTGTGGAGCAGGGGTCAAAGGTAAAAATGAGCACAACATATCACCCACAATCAGATGGTCAAACTGAAGTGGTCAATCGTTGTTTAGAGCAGTATTTGTGATGTTTTACAAGTCAAAATCCAAGGCAGTGGAGTCAATTCCTTGCGTGGGCAGAATATTGGTATAATACGACATTCCATCAGGCTGCGGGAATGACACCATTCCAAGCTTTATATGGACGACCACCACCGTGAATCATCAACTACCTAACAGGAGCATCTCTAGTGGCTAAGGTAGACAATGACTTACAGACCAGGGATGAGATCCTCAAATAATTGAAACAGAATTTGGCTAGAGCTCAAAATAGCATGAAGCAACAGGCTAATAAAAAGCATCGTAAGCTGGAGTTTGCTGTCGGGGATTGGGTTTTCCTTAAACTCCCTCCATACTATCAACAATAATTATTCCGCAGGGCACATCAAAAGCTAGCCAACAAATTCTTTGGCCCTTACAAAATTAGTGAACGAGTTGGAGCTGTAGCATACCATTTAGAATTGCCAACGCGTGCTAAAGTTCATCCTGTATTCACATCTCGTTACTCCGAAAAAAACTCAGAGACAATGCGGTTACACACGCAAAGGCTCCTCCCATTCGGGCTGATAGAGATTTACTACTAGAACTCGAGGCGATTAGAGACTTTCGATGGGTGAAGAATGGCTCCAAATATGCAACACAGGCGTTGGTCAAGTGGAAATTGCTTCCAAAGGAAGACTCAACTTGGGAAGATGTTGACTAGCTAAAGCGCAGTTTCCCTTCACTAAAACTTGAGGACAAGGTCCCTGTTAAGGGGGAGGGAATTGATAAACCAAGGAGAGTGCGATGTGCCAATCCTAAGTTCTTTGGGACTCATGCAACACATATGAACGTGAAGCAAGTGGAGCAATAGAAGGTTGCAGCAAGTATGGACGTGGAGGAGCAACAGAAGGATGCAGTAAATGTGAACGTGGAGGAGAAGCAGAAGGAGCATATGAATGAGGGTCAAGATATGGGTAATGTGGAGACGTAATGTGGAAAGGGGAAAACCATGGAGACGGGGGTAGTGGATGTAGGAATAGGAGGCAGTTAGTATTTTATTCTGTTTAAACTAGTGTAGTGTCAGTTGTAAGGTGTTATGGAATTTGTTTAGAATAATGTGGTTTACTCCTTCCCTGATTGGAGTCTTAGTTTATGAAATTTATATTTTATTCTTAGCTGGGACCTAATAACCATTTTCTGGCAAGACAGAATGTCATAAAATGCAATTATGTTGTTTACAAGAAAGGTAAGGGTAGAGATATGCGGAAAGTTCAATGCTTTAAGTGCAACGAATATGGGTACGAAGAAATCTTGCAATTACTGCAAGAAGCCAGGAGATATTATCAAAGATTGTCCTACTTAACCCCAAAATCGCCAAGCTAACGCTTTTCAATCTGTGGTTGGTCTTTCCTTTTTAGCTAGTTCCTATACTGCTAGTGACCAACTTGTTCTTACCACTGAAATGGTTCAGCAGATGATTATTTCAGCCTTTTCAGCCTTCGAACTTATTGTATACGATCATCTATGTCTTGGCTTTGTTGATTTTGATGCATCTAATCATATGACTAGTACCTTCAACAATCTTAACAATGTTTAGACATATCATGGCTCATCCTACATACAAACTGCTAAAGGTATTCAATTACCTATTCATGTTGGTGATATTAACTCTTCACTTAAAGATGTTTATGTGTCTCCTAAGCTTCCTACAAGTCTCATTTCAGTAAGACAAATGGTTAACAATAACTATGATATTCAATTATCTCGGATAGTTATCTTACACAGGATTAGGTGTTGGGGAAGATATTCGCGAAGGGACCTAAAGTTGGGCAATTGTTTTCTTTGTATTTTTCCATTTCTAATTTCATTTCTTTGGCTTGTACTACTGTAAACAACAAGGGTGTAGTATGGAACAAACATTTAGGTCATCCTAACTTTGTTGTTTTATCTCATTTAGAAAAATATGGTTTTTTGGGCAATAAAAATCAATGTTCTTCTTATCTCTCCTTTGATTTCTCCATGTGTAAATTAGGTAACAGTAAGTCACTTTCCTTTCCTTCTTATGGTAGTCGTATTGAACATTGTTTTGATTTGATTTATAGTGATGTGTGGGGAATTTCTCTGATAATATCACATGCTCATTATAAATACTTTTTGACATTCATTGATGATTACGGCAAATATACTTGGGATTTATTTTCTTTGTTCTAAATCTAAGGTATTTTTTGTCTTCAACAATTTGTGGCCTATTTTAAGACTCAATTTTTTTCTGGCATCAAAGTGTTAAGAACTATTGGGTAATATATACCTCATAAGTTTCATGATTTTTTCTAGCAAAAAAGAATTGTCTCCCAACGCTCTTGTCCTTATATACCTCAGCAAAATAGTGTTGTCAAACATAAGAATTGCCATATTTTAGATGTTATTCGAACATTATTACTAGAATCTTTTGTTCCATCTAAATTTAAGGTTGAAGCCTTGTTTACAGTAGTTTATTTAATTAATACATTATTGGATCGGTTCAAGGCCTTGTGTGGTTTTTACAACCCTAAAAGGCTGGCCACTCTATGCCAAACAAACACTGAAATGGGTCATGACACACACATTTGAAAAAGCTACGGAAATTCTACCTTTTCAAAATCGATTAAAGCTCTCAATAGCAACAGATAATCTCAGACAAAATCAAACACAAGTGGGTGTGTTAAACAAAATAGAACAAATCTATGGTGAACCGAGAGAGATATGTAATTTGGTGAGAAATTTTTCAAAAACAAAAAATAGAATCACATAAGTAGAGATTCGGCACTACCAAGTCCGATCTCTACCCTTGTTGTTCTTACAAGTTTTTGAAAATAAAATGAAAATAAGAGAAATAAATTTTTCTCTCAATTGTTTTCTCTCAAACACAAGGTAAAGAAAGAGATGCAAAGTGAGAGAGAGAGAGAGCACGGGGTAGTAAGGATCTAAGGGTCCATTTGGTTTGAGCTTCGGAATCAGAATCGGAATGGGGTGGAATCAGAATTGGAATGGCTATTCATTTCTCATGTTTGGTTCAGTACAGAATCGGAATCTGATTCCTTTGGAAGTTGTTTGGATTATAAAGGTCTGGAATCAGAATTAATATCAAAATTTTAAATTTCTCTATTGTAAAAATGTATAAAATAAATAATAATAATAAATATATATAATTTTTATCATAAAATATGAATTTCTATCTTTCTTGCACTTTATTTATCTTCTAACCTTTTATAAAAAAAATATAATAACATTTTTTTTAATTTATTAATTTTTTTAAAATATTATAACCTTTTATTAATCATTTTTAAATATTATAACTTTTTTTAAAATATTATAACCTTTTATTAATCCTTTTAAATATTATAATTTTTTTAAAATATTATAATTTTTTATTTATTAACCTTTTTTAAAATATTATAATTTTTTATTTATTAACCTTTTTTTAAAATATTATAACTTTTTATTTTTATTTTATTACCTTTTAAAAAAATATTATAAATTTTTTAATTTATTTATCTTTTTTAAAATATTATAATATTTTTAATTAGTTTACCTTTTTAAAAAAATTATAAATTTTTTTAAAGTATGAAATAGTAAAAGATATGTTTTTATTTTGATTCCAGTCAGGAATCACAATTGATTGATGGGGGAGTGGGAGAATAACTAATTCTCATTCCTGGGGTAATGAGATTCTCATTTCCTAGTTTATTTTTTCCAACCAAATAACAGGAATGGGAATATCTCATTCCGATTCTGATTCCTGAGGATATTTTTACTCAATCAAACGGCCCCTAAGAGCTTCTCTAAAATGAGAAAGATGTTGTTAATATAGACTAGGTTAAACAAATTTAACCCTAAAAGCCCTTGAAAATACATTAATGCCCTTTTATACAAAATAAAAAGAAGGCTTGAGATGCAATTAGGCTTGGGGCATTTTTGTCCATAAGATATTAAACCAAATGCAACTTAAGCCCATTGCAAATTAGACCCATTGTTTTCTAAAAGAAAACCCAAGCCCAAGAGCCTACTCCAAACAAGCCCAA
>JANLJB010002579.1:4399-39383 GCA_026212285.1 Bursera cuneata
AAATTAAATAATTGACATTAATTTTTATATAAGTTAAACTCAATTGGGAGGGACTAATAAAAATAAAAAAGGAAGAGTGAAAGAAATTAGTTAAAAAAAAAGTCAAGTGGACCCCACTTGACCCCCCCTGGGTCCGCCAGTGCCCATACATCCATCCAAACTGAGTTCACCATGAAATGAAGTAAATCTTTTGCATTGATAACATACATCAATACCATCAGGAAAGCAACGCCAAAAGAAGTTAGGTCGAGGCCGACCAGTTGCAACTTTTATTGCATCCGTAATAACTGCAGTAATCAGCACAGCATAACAAAGGCCTGCACTTGGAAAGAGATACCAAGTCATCAAATGAAAATTTTATGAATAGCTAAAGTCCAGGCCAACATCACACTCCAAATGAAATGAAAACTTGCTGGATTACCTAGAATGCCATGGTGCAGATCATATACACATCTCCTTCGAATATATATGACAAGGAAAATAATAAGAGGCAACAAAACTGCATAAATCTGTCCGTCAAGGGTGAAACGAAAACAAAATACTCATTAGGCATTGGTCACTCTTAGTTTTAACAAATCAATAAAGCCATATGAAAGTGGTGCCTAGGAAACATAGTCTGAAGTTTAACTCCCGTTGAGAGCAATCAATTCTTTAGGATCCGCGTGAGCAAGGAACACTTTGCACGGGTCCCATAGACTATCCAGTTTCTGACACCACAGTTAAAAAAAAAAAAACAAAAACAAAAACAAAAACAAAAATTACGGTATATGAAAGTATGCAACAGCCAGCAAAATGGATCCATTCCAGTTAATCCCAGAGCATCTTAAGCCAAAAATTGACAATTCCAAATAGCATTAAAAGCAATAGAAGTTGTCTGAACAATTATAGGCATAAAATGGAGTGATTCCAGATTCTGGGTGGTATTCAAACTCCTACTACAGGACAAATAGGTAGATAAAGAAGGTATTACAACTTACTGGCACAGCCCAAACGGGCACCGTGTTGTCTTTCAACGGGTACTTCAGATCCGTCATCATGTCCTTTCCCACAAAACGGTAAAACGGATGAATGAGATATAGAATAATTTCAATCACGCCAAGAAGCAGCAATATAAGCCAATCATGCATGTGAGTCCTCGCAACACTGGCTCCATGAGATCTTATGGTATGTGCACCAAGATCAATCTCCCGCATTCCCCCCTGCAAATCCATAGCAGGACCAACATGTGAGATCTTATATAAAACTACTGATTAAAATTGTTTAACAAACCATTTCATGGTTCCTCTCAGAACATATTTTTGAATTTGATTGCAATAAACAAGGCCATGAACTCTGTCAATGCTTGCTTAATCGATTTCCTTTCTTTTATTTTCTTTTTTTAATTTCTAAATTGCTTGATCTGTAACCGCCCAAATACTTTTGATTGAATTGATTGAAACAAAAGCAAAGCATCTAAGGGACAATATTCTTCCACCAACTCGTGAATTACAACCATTAAAACGCGCAACCAAAGCGAAAAAAATTCAACTTAATCCACTAACCTGAAAGAAAGTTCGGAAATTGAGTGGGAAAACCATGGATGGACAGACAAACCTAGCCTTTTTCGCCGATATTCTTCAAAAACAAAAGCAACCGTATAAATAGAATGTAATATCCAGACAAGAAACAGAAATTTGTAATTCTTAGAACCGTTTTCAATCGTCCTACAAAACAGTTTTCAAAACAAAACAATTTTATTGCTATCTTAACTTTTAAATTAAAAAATAAAAATAAAAAATAATAAAAAACTGAATTCGAAAGCCGTTCTTGCTTAACGGAAGTGTTTTTGGTTGGCGAGTTGGCGAGTCGAACGTACCCTGGAATATCTGTCTGACGAAGAAGTCAAGAGAAAGCAAAGAACAAAAGGTGAGATTGAACAAAGAGAAAAATATTTAATAATTGATTTTGGCCTATCAATGGCGAAGAAGAGAGAAGAGCAGAGAACAGGGAAGGACTTTGAAAGGAAAAAAATGGCGCCGGTGACGATGAGTGATTAATTTGCTCGGCTGAAGGGAACTCGTAACGACTATAATTAATTTTGAAACTGAAATGATCAAATTATTGACTAGGTTGATTTGCGTCTGGTTACAAATGGCTGACATTTAACATCCGTCTGATCGTTTGACTTTTATGTAGTTCTAGGTCTTTGATTGCCGAGTGGACTTAGACGAATTTGCGGCGATAGATCTAAGCACCACGTTTTGGAAATTTCAACCTCCTCCTCTTCATTTAAATTTAATTAAATATTATGATTTTTTGTAATAAAATTATATATTCAAAATTTTTCCAATATACAACTCCATCGTATTAAAAGCCTTTTAAAATTCAAAAAATAACTGTAAAATTCTCCTAAATTGTTAAAAATATTGGAAAAGAACATTTAAATTAATTTAAACTTATTTTATGTTTGAATAATTTTATATCTAGACTCGATTTTCATAATCCAATCCATTAAAGTCATTAGAAGTATTTATTATTATTTTATTTATTAAAAAATTCTTTTATTTTAATTGTGATTGTAAGAGATGTAACTAAAATTGTTCTTTGAGTTTCGGTCGTTGTACCCAAAACAACATCCACGGCATGTGTCTTTTAATTGTTACAAATGTGTGAAACGACCTGTCGTCTAGATGTAAGGAAGAGGACTGACAAGTAAATTCTTCTTCCTGGTCGAAGTTTGATTTCGTAATTAGACTTTGATTTTCCAGAACTAGTTCTTAAAGTCCTGAAAAGAAAGTTCTTTAACACTTTCAGAATTTTCTTTTGAAAATATGTGTAGACTTTCGGTAGAAGGAAGAAAATAATGATGACATAATTATTAAACATAAATAATATATTAATTATAATTGTAATATTATTCGTTTTATAATTAATAATATCGTAAATGCAAAGACAGAGATTGGGCATAGAACTTGGGACACTAGGCCCAACCTAGCTTTAATACAGCTTAAAGAGCGAAGCCCACTTAAGGCATTAGATCTCCGAAAATAAATACGAAGAAAATATATAATTGTCACGAGTTGTTTTAAAACTTGGAAATGCAAATATTTTTTATTTTAAAATTACTGTATAAAATTTTTAAAATGAATAATTATCATTGACCGTCCTTACCTTTTTCTCTTTTTTTATTCATATAGACGTTTGCCCTTTTTCTCTTCTCTAATCCTTAAGTTTTAAAAAAATCTCTTCTCAAGTTCTTCAGTTAAAAATTCTATTAGTTAACATCTAATAACCTCCATATTCTAATAAATTTATCATTTTATCCTTATTAACACATAAAAAATAAYTAATTTTTTAAGGACAATATTAAGTTAAATGATCAAATTACCTTTGAAATAAATATTAATAYGTGTTAATATTATCCATGAAAAAGTAATTTTAATATGTATTAAGGTAATTTGATAATTTAATTTAATATTGTCATTTAAAAATTAAGTCATTTTTTTATATATGTTAGTAAGGATAAAATAGTAAATTTATTAAAATATAGAGGTTAATAGATGTTAACTAACAGAATTTTTAACTGAAAATTTAAGGATGAGAGAAGAGAAAAACGGCAAACATCCCATATGAGTGAAAAAAAAAAGGTAGGGATAGTCAATAATAATTACTTATAAATAAATATAACATTTAAATATATTTATAAAATAAAACTACAAAATTAATTCTTCCGAAAATATAAAATAATATTTAGAGGGATGGATAATATACAATAATGATCACAAGAAATGATGGATTGCAAGAAATTAAATAAGCAAAACGTGCACTTTAAGTTGAAAATATATTAATCGACCATTGACAATGAACCCCTTTTTAATAAAAGTTTGAAACTTGTATTCTAAGTGCCAACAAATCCAATTAAATTACTTTTTAAGTTCATCACTTAATTAGTAAATTAAAAACGATAATTAAGTAATTAATTAAATTGAAGGGTCACTTCACTTCTTGGTCAAGAATCAGAACTCAAAGGTGGGGTTTGGAATCATTCAACGTAAGTAAGCTTTTGATCACATCGACCATCATCTTGATTGTGATTATTATTTAAGATAATATTTGGAGAAAATAATAATAATAAAAAAAGTGTCTCAGAAATACTTTACTTGTTCTATGATGAAAGTAAAAGTTAAATATCAAATCTAGGTGGTGTCAACTACTTAATGGGGTTTCGTAACAAGCATTAGATTATAGACACGTCCAAAATGTTATTATCACTCAAGATTTCAGCTTATTAACCACCTCTCTTTTAAGTTAAGTTTGACTTATAAATATGCAAATCCAATTACCACATATTTGATGGTTTTGGGTAAATGAATTTGAAAATAATGCTATGCGAAAGACCTAAGTTGTAACATAAAAAGAAAAAAAAAAACAACAAATTTGAAGAAATAACCAAATTTAAGAGGCTGAGTTGAACAACAATCCAGCCATCAATCCGTTGGTGTCTTATATCCTTATTGTGAAATGTGAAGTGATATTTAGGTTACATCTGAAATTGACTCGCTAAGGAGTTGTGTATGCTTTCTTAGACTATCACTAATTAGACTCGTGAAGCCCAATCCTATTCCTTACTAATTTATTTTGATCTTATTTGAGTATTAAATTGGATAAACTTAAACTTAAAGTCAGCCTAATTTGAAGATTAAAGAAATGGTCAATTGAGTGCTAAACTTGATGTTGAAAGCAATTCGAGAAGACGATAATCGTTTTTTAAGCTTATGTTATTGAAGTCATTGTAATATATTAGTGCATCTCTTATATGACAAAATGAAATTTGGCCCTATAATACCAAGAGATTTGGATGTATTGGATTGGACTAAACTCAACTGGACTTGGCATCGACCAAATTGAAGCGAAGGCCTCGGTGTACTGCTTAGTTTTGACAATTTTAGCTACCCAATGTTTCAATTTGAACCCTAATGAACTTGACCCCAAAATAATTAAAAAAATCAATAAAAAAGAATGATTAAGCATTTAACTTTAATTCATTATTAATCTATGCTGTGGCGGAATTTGGGATTCATAATATATGGGCAAATGCTGAAGTGAGAAACAAGAACAATAGAAGGGGTTTTGGAGGGTGAGTGGGAGGTGCGAAGAAATCGAGGTGTTGTTGTCACAGTTTAATGAACAAGTTTGACAACATCTCGGGGCCCTAAAATGAGAAAATGACAGGCAAGCCAAGTCTGGGTGCAGGAAGTGGCCCTTTTTGACAGGTTGATTAGCTGTTTCCTTGGGTGCTCACAATCTCCCACATTTCTCCCATTCTTGATTTCTCGCTTCTCACTCTCTACGATTCAATTTATTTTAGGGATACCGACATTTAGACCTCAACAAAATTTAAAAACTTATTGTCCCCATCCGACCTGAATATAAAATTAACAATGATCCCTCAAAATTTAATTTTTGTTAGTTATATTTAATAGTATTACAGTAAAAACTCAGAATAAATATATAACACCTCTCTGATATACTTAAAAATAATAAAATTTATCCCAATAATTATAAAGTAACATAAAGACTCCTATTTTTTATAATTCTTCGAAACTAATTAATATTATGAAGGTATTATCGATATTTTATTTATTAAAATAATAAAATAATATAAAATCTTTAAAAATTTACAAAGAAAATAATAAAGATATATTTCATATAATAAATATTTTTGTAAATTTAAACAATTTACTAAATAATTACTAAATAATTTACTAAATAATTACACTTACTAAAATTATTTAGTTTTTAGTAAATAATTTACTTTCTTAAATTTTTAAAATTATTTAGTAAATTATTTAAATTTATAAATATTACTTAGAAAAATAAAATATATTTTTGTTATTTTTGTAAATTCTTATAATATTTTTATTAATTTTTAAATATTTTATATTATTTTACTAAATAAAATATAAATAATGCTTTCACAATATTAATTAGTTTAAAATGATTATAAAAAAATGAGTCTTTATATTACTTTATAATCAAGGGGCTAAATTTTATTATTTTTGAGTATATCAAAGAGGTGTTTATGTATTTATCCTAAGTTTTTTACTGTAGTACTATTAACTATAACTAACGAAAGTTAACTTTTGGGATGTCTATATTAGTTTTATATTCAGATGGAATATGAGTTAAAGCTTTTCAATTTTTCTAAGTAAAAATATCCCCTTTGTTTGAGTGTAAAATAATCAGGTGTGTATTTAAAGTTTGGAAAAATGTAAAAAATAACCAAATTGAAATTTTTGAGAAATGACAAGATGTCAAAATTTATTCTCTAATCAAGTTGGAGATAAAGTGACCAGAAAACTTCAGCACAAATTTAATGGGGAATTTACTCTGACCCCCCAATTAGATTTCAAGAAAACACTTAACCCCACACTTTTCTTAAACTAACACTTATCCCCCAAAAAATTATCACTGTTTTCTCAAAATTAACACTCAGCTCCCAAATATTTGGGGGGTAAGTGTTAGTTTTTTAGGGGTATTTGGGGGGTAAGTGTTAGTTTAGTAAAAGTGTGGGGCTAAGTGTTTTCTTCAAATTTAATTGGGGGGTTATTGTCATTTCTCCCAAATTTAATCCGTAAAGTTCCTACTTGTCTTCTAAATCTCACAAAACTTAATACTTTTCATATTACTACTTATTTAAACATAAAAATTGGACATTATAAACATATTTAAATGAGAGGCTAATGGTCATGATGATAATCGGAGCGGATAAAGTGTTGGAACCGGTTGAGAGAGGGATGAAAGTTGAACCGTTGTGAAAATTTAGTTGATTGAGGGAATGATTGCACTAGGGTGTTTTTGTCAAAGCGACATATTATGGAGAGTATTCGTTGATTTGGCTAAGACGTCTAAATTTGTGGAGAACCTTCTTATTTCTCAAAAGTCTCTCTAAAACTTGTTATATTTACGCTTTTCCTTTTAAGTTTTAGCTAAACTCCTCTCTCTTTTTTCTTCTGGTAATTGACCAACCAAGTTTCAAGATATTCAGTAAGGCATTGGGTTGGTTTGTTTGACATCTCAACACCTTATTAGATGTTTTGCTTAGCTATCTACCTATACTTGACAAGTACAAATAAGAAAAGCCGAAAAATAGAAAATTATCGAAAAAATCACCAAAAAAACCAAAAATTGCTAGAAAAGTCACCAAAAATCTGTTCTGCTGTCTAGACCGCATGGGCCAAACCACAGGACCATGCTGTTGATGACACATTACCCATTTAATTATGATATGAAGCTAAAATACATAAAATAAGAATGAAAAATGTTTCTAGCTCAATTGGTTGGAGTATTCTCTTTAGTAAGAGACGTTTAGCCTAGGTTTTAACCGGACCCATGTTTGGAAAACTACTATGGGCACAAAAAAAAAATAAAAGAGGAAGTCTTGATTTTGAGTTTCAACTAAAGCAAGATGTTTTATTTCGCAAAATACAAATTTTGCTTTTGTTGAGATTTAAATTCAAGACCTCCAACTTACTTTGCTCTAACCAATAAAGTTAATAACATCTTTGGTTCTTATTATGTATTTTGGCTTGATATCCTAATTTAAAGAATTAAAAGTCTTATGGACCGCACGGCCCTGCGTTTAGACCCATACAGTAGTTTTCCTGTGATATTTCCAATGATTTCTAGTTTTTTGGTGACTTTTTTGATAGTTTTTCACTTTCTAGTGACTTTTCAATGAAGTTTTGACAACTTTCCAATAATATTTCCAACGATTTTTTTGGTTTTCTCATTTTTTTTTTGACTTTTTCCTGTGATTTGGGTTATTTAGTATAATTTCTCATAAGTCTCAACTTTCTAACTTTTTTCCCTTCACTTTTTCCATGGCTTCTTTCTTGTTGATTGAGAAGAGATCACATGAAATAAGAAATGATTGAGTCATTCAGTTGGAGAATAGATGTAGAAAGAGAGAGAGGGGGAGTGTGGTGAGAGAGGGAGAATGGATGTAGAAGAAGAGGCATTTTCATCATATTGATTTTTTTTAAATATATAAATTAAAGAAAAGGGCCTGGGGGAATATTTTTCAAACCCCCTCATAATTTGGGGTATTTTATTTTCCCTTTTTTTTGGGTTCACATACCATACTATATGCAATTGCATTACACTTCTCTCTCTCCTTTACAACATAATAAATTCCCAATTCCCAATCCCCTCAATTCTTTAAAAACAAACAATTTTTTTTTAATATACATGTATTAGATAATATATTATATTAATTAATCATAAATATATTACTATATAATATAGTTCTTTTAGTAATTGACATTATCGAAACAACATCCTAACAATTTCACTAAGGTAGCTTGATTTCAAAAGTTCTTTATTGTATTTTTCTAATTTGTAAGCTCTTGGGTCTCATATACATATGATATCCAATGTTGTACTAGTTTGATAACATTATTAGATTGATACTCAATATTCCCTATAAAATAAAGCATGCAAAACAAATTTCTTAAACTTTTATAATATGATTCTCAACCAACAATAATTCATTAAAAAAACCAAATTATTATCATTATTATGTTGTAATGATAAGCAATACAATTATTAGTAGATTTATTGCGAGATGCATTTTCTTATATTATCACACTTAATAAAGTTAAAAACGAATATATATATTTAGATAGAAGATAACATAGCATAATAATAAATTGAAAATTGAGTTTATTATAAACAATTAGGTGAACTAAATTGTGAAAGTTTCTCCATATCTAAACACATTTTCCTAAAACTTATAAACCTGTGTCGTTTTGCAACTATTATCAACAAAAACGGGAGAACTACTCGCTTGTCATGAGCATCAAATTGACCTTTGCGTCAAGGCATGAATTATTATTTTTCATTATTCTATCTTATCTTAATGAAGGATGACAAAACTTTGATTAGATGAATTATTGCTTTATTGTTACATGAACTCTTCCAAGCAATAAAAAAAAAATATTAAGACCATTTACATAATTATAATATATTAATAAAATTTAGATATCATGATTACGATCCGACAAATGAATAAATCTTTTATGTTGTCGAGTGTTAAAATTCAATAACTTTAGAGTCTAAAAAGAGTTGTTGAGCATCAAAGACGAGGATAAAAAGAATATATAGATATGTTAGATTGTGATTAGTACATCTAATTTATATATTATATCATGTGTTGAAATAATTATTAAATATATAACAAGATTATCATAATTATAAATTCTCAAAAGCTAAATCAATCTACTTAAACTTAATTAAAAAAGAAGTAAAAAATTAGATGAACGAAAGGTGGCTAAAATTAACTTGACTCCACAAGTCACCATCTGAATTATCAAACTTGCGTAATGTGCAACACTAATCTCGTTAATTAGTGGGCTTAAAATAAGGCTTTATAACATGAGTTTGAAGAGAAAAACTATAGTTTTAAACATACTTTTTTATTAATAAAATTTGGAAGATGAGAGCTACAAGAACAATGCGCCACATTATCCATCGTGGTAGGGCATCCGAGTGGCCACATAATCTTAATCATCCACCTAATTAAACTCTTCTCTCTCTTATTATTTTCAAGAGATCACCAACCAACTAGGTCACAAACTACAGATTCCCACATCGCTTGTAGGAGTAGGACCCTCTTTCTTTATAAAAGGCTAGTACTTGCAGGGAGGAAATTCAATTTGCATTCTTTCATACACTAGACTAGACTATAGCCCATTTGAATTGTTACCCTAAAAAGGTTCAATAAAATCATATAAATTTTGACTACAATTCTCGATGACCCCAAAATATATTTCACTTTATTCATAATTTTTCTTCCACTTATTAATGGGAAAATCTTCAAAAATCTATAGAGTTAAAAAATGATATACATTCTCTTGGATTTATGCATTTATGACTTATATACTTTTTGGCAAGATTTTCTTGAACAATTTGATTAGGCTATTGATTACCTTATAATTATTGCTTTTTTAAATGTGTGGACCAAATATGAAGTTTATATTTCTCTCTTTTGCCCAATATGTTCAAAAATTAATTGTATCTAATAGTTTATTTATATATTGCCTCTATATATGTACTTATCCCAAATGTGTAATTTTTGACCTTTTGGATGTCTTCACCATTCAATATCACCCATTTATACGTTTAAAATTATAGAGTGAAAATTGTTTAAAATTGTAACAAAATTTTAATATTAACAATTGTTATGCTTATCTCCATCTCCTCATTTTTTTTTTCAAATTTCCACTCCAAATAAATTATAAAATATTGAATTTTAATAATTCTTAAATATGTTAAGGAATAATTATATTTATTTAAAAAAAAAAAAAAAGATTTTACAAGTTTTGTCTCCATGAAATGAACCTTAAAATGAAGGTCCAGACGCAGCAGAAGCACCTGATTCTTTCCTATTATTGTAAATTCTTTCAACTGAAAACATAGCATAGCCTTTGGCAGTTGGCCAAACGTTAGTACTTTACAGCACTGCGTCTACACACGCACACGCCGCCTCCCACATTCTCACGCTCCTCTGTACACGCGCCAATTATATCTCACCAAGCCACCAACCATACTTAGCGTACAGCGCGTGCTATGTGGAGGCCGTTTATTATTTTTATTTTTAAGTTTTTAAAAGTGGGGCCTTGTTGCCGAAGTTGCGGCTAAGACTGCGTTTGGCTTGAATGGAAGGTTTAAACAAAGCCATTAATTTTTAATGGGGGTAAATACATAGACACCCCCGAGATTTTGTCTAAGTAAAATCTTACCCCTATTATTAATAAAGTAACATAAACACCCCTAGAATTGGAAAACATGGGGTCTTGACACATAAAAATATGGTCTTAATGTTACTTAAAATATCAAAATATGGGTCTTTATGTTATTTTATGAATAATAAGGGTGAGTTTATGACTTAGACCAAACCTCGGGGGTGTCTATGTATTTACCCCATTTTTAATGTTAGTGTTTCTTATTCTTTCTTAAAGGGACTAAAAACGCGTTTCGTAAAGTGGCTTCCATATCGGGATATGGATTGATACAAAATTGTATTAACAACTTTAATCACTTTATGGGATTTAAATATTGATTTGGTGATAAATAAATTAAATTTTTATTAATTTTTCACTTTTATGAGTAGGATAAGTTTTGAAAAAGAAAGACAATGCATAAAATATTATTCTTGAGATTATTCTTGAGATTTAAGGTCAGATAGAGATAATTGTTATTTTAGAAATAAATAGTTTTTATTTTATTAGATAAATAAATAATTTATAAAATAAATAAGAGGTATTTAGTAAATAACTTTTAAAAACTACATTACTTTTATTAGAGTATAAAAGTGTTTGACATTATTGTTAATTTTATTTTTATTATGTATAAATTATCGAAATAGGTATGCATGTGTATTATATATTTATAATATTTAATTATTAATATTTTATAATTAATTATTTAATTATTTTTAATAATTTATATACAAATAATTTACAATTTTATATAAATAATAACATTCATAATATTTTAAAAATTTAATTAAAAGAAGAATATATAAATTATATAATCAATCAAAGTTTAAAATATTTTTTAGTTTAATTTAATGCCAAAAAATAATTTAAATTTTATATTATTATTCTAAAATACATATATATCTATAAACTAATTTAAAATTTATAAAAGCATATTAAATAAATATATGTAAAATAAAATAAATTTATAATTATAATACATCTTTATTAAATTCAAAAAATATTAATTGTAATAAATCATATTTTATATATATTATCAATATAATCAAAACATTATTAATTCAATAATCCATAAAAAAATAATATAATTTTATAGGTTGTAAATAGATAAGGGTAATTTTATACTTTCAATTTTTTTATAAGGATAAATTTTGATTTTTCATATTTTAGAAGCGAAAGTTCTCCAAAAGTAGGGTCCCTAAAACTAACTTATTTCTATAGCCATTTATTTTTAAAGCAGTTTCAAAAATAATTCTAAACACCTTATATTATGTTTGCTGTAAAAATAAGTGTAACAGAAGCGATCACAAATTGACCTTTAAACTATTGTATTGTAGTTTAGCTTTGAGCATTTGAGTATATATATATTTTTAATAGTTATTCTTGTTTATAAGAGTTTTCTTGAAGTATAGAGTGTAAAAGTCAGTCATAACATATTTTTAAGACGAAGTTGAACTAACTTAAAATTTTTCTTTTTCAGTCATAACATAAATAATTTAAAAATAATTATATATAATCAACAGAAATTTAATATAGTAATAATTTTTTTCATAAATTATTATTTCATCAATTTTCAATACAAATGTAATGTTTTGATTGTAATTTTATATATAATAAATATTTGATATTATCGATACCATATTGGTTATATATTATAATTTTTATTCATTCATATTGTGGGTAAAAATTCTTATATATATATATATATTTTAAAATATAATATTAAGTAAAAATAGAAATTAGAAAAGAGGTATGTTGAGAATTTTAGGAATCACATGATCTTATCTTTTATCATATCATCCCGTAATTAAAATTAGTTTCTACGTTGAAGAGAAAAAGTAAAAGCAACATAAGATTAGATTCTTATAGTCAATTTATCATCTTGGGAGGAAGAGTTGTATTATATTCTTTGAACATTCTAATGAATGGAACATCACAAAAGCAGAGCCGTTTGACCAGTGATTCATTTACTATAACCTAAACGCCGGTTGATTGAATTAGGTGGGATTGGGAATCGAGAAACTACGTAGTGGGTCCAGAATCACAGGGAGCCGATAATCAGATATGCATGGTCCATTGGATGTCATCGATTCTGTGATCCTTGGCGTAGGAAATCGCAAGGTACACCTCCCACGGCGCCCACACATGGTACCCCAACTGGAGCCAATGAGTAGCTTAGCTGTCAAACCATCTCAAACCGTGCACAGTTTCATTTCAACTCGGGTCTACTGTTCTTTTCCCCATCGAATGTCAAAATAAAATAATCAAACACATTAACTATCATATATTTACGTAATTTTTAGTAAATAAAATAAAATATTTACCATGGTTGTAATTAGCAAATAATAATAATAGCATTTTCTTTACAAATTTAATTTAATTTTCAAATTCAAAATATTTTGTAAAATAAAAATAAATATACAGCTGGACCAGAGCAGAGGCAGACCACCAGGTGTGGAGTACCTATAAGAGCATCAACTCCCACTACTTCTCTCTCCTTTTTTTCTTCTCTTTTAATCCAGAAACTAAGCACGAAAGCCCCCATTCTCCGCCACCTTCCCATGGACCCACCACCTCTCTCCGCTGCCACTACCACCACCGCCCCCCAACCCTATGCCGACTCCCTTGATTCCTCCCCTCGCTCCCGCCACACTGACTCCTGGGACGACACTACTATTTCCACCGCCGCCGCCAATCTCTCCTCCTCCAAGCTCCGTCTCATGTGTAGCTACGGCGGGCATATCGTCCCCCGTCCGCACGATAAGTCTCTTTGTTACGTCGGTGGTGAAACGCGTATCATCGTCGTTGATCGTAACGTTTCTCTTTCCTCTCTCACTAGTCGTCTCTCTCAGAACCTACTAAACGGGCGGCCGTTTTGTCTTAAATACCAGCTGCCTTCTGAAGACTTAGATTCGTTGATCTCCGTTACCACCGACGAAGACCTTGAGAACATGATCGAAGAGTATGAGCGTACGACGTCGAATTATCAGAAGCCGTGTAGGTTGCGTTTGTTTTTATTCCAGCAGAAACTTGAGTCGTCACAATCGATTCTCGAGGGTTCTACCAAGTCAGATGAGTGGTTCTTGAGCGCGTTGAATGGAGCAACTGGGGTTCTGAATAGGGGCTTTTCGGATTCAGCTTCGGTTAATTGCTTGTTGGGTCTAGATGATGAGATTGTCACAGCGGCGGCGGCGGCTGGTGGTAGTGGTGGCGGTGCGGGTGGTGGAGTGGTGAAGAAGGTACAAGATGTGCACTCGGTGCCGGATTCTCCGATGATGGAAACGACATCGTCGTTTGGGTCAAGTTCGTCGTCTCCTTCGTTAGCGAATTTGCCACCAATAAGAGTTCATGTTGAGGATAATAGTAATATCGGTAAGGTGGTTCAAGATCAGAAACCGGTGGTGGGGATTGAAGAGCAATTTGGTCAGTTGAACCTTGGTGCTGGCAGTGGTGGTCCAAAGCAAGTAGAAGAAGGCCCTGCGGTGTTATCTTCGCCGCCGCCGCCCCCACAGACGACTGTTGGTGTGAGTGGCGTGGTGGTTCCTGGTGAATATGTGAATAGGGTTTTTTCTGATGATGAGAGATCGGATCATGGTGTGCCTGTTGGGTATAGAAAAGCACCAGCTCCACAAGTGTCACAGACGCAGCCACAGAGGTCAAGCGGTGGCAGTGGCGGCGGCGGCGGCGGCGGCGGAGGTCTTGATTTGCCTTCCCCAGATTCAGTTTCAAGGTTAGATGTATATTCATGTTATTACCTTGATAATATGATTAGATTAGTTGTTTTTAGTGGAGAAATGAGTAGAATCTGAATTATATTCTATGTGTTTGTTTTAATGTTTCAGTGATAGTAGTCTTTCGAATACTATATCTCGTCAAAAGCCTATGATTTATCAAGACCAGGTTATGCAAATCCCATCTGCAGCCAATAGGGTTGCCGTTAACCCTGTTGATCCAAAGATTAATGTTTCTGATCCCAATAGTCGGGCTCATTTACAGCAACAATTTCAGGATTCTGGTTCTGGGTATGTTCTACAACAAACTCAACTTGATCAGCAGCAGCAACAACAGCAGCCACAACAACCCCAACAACAATTTATTCATGCTGGTGCACACTATATTCACCATCATCCTGCTGGAGCAGTGCCGATTTCGGCTTATTATCCTGTATATCCGTCCCAACAGCAACATCATCATCACCCCCACCATCAGCTTGATCAGCAGTATCCAGTGTACTACATGCCCACAAGACAACCTCAAGCTTATAATTTGTCTGTGCAACAAACTAGTACTGTCAGTGAAGCACCTGCAGTTGTCCCCTCTAGCCGGTCCCAAACACCTCCAAGTCCTGCCATGGTTCCTTCTCCTGCGGCTTTTAACCCAATGAGAAATGCCCATATTGCTAAACCGGAAATGGCTGCCCAGGGCGTGTACAGAACAACAACTACAGGTGCTCCACAATTGGTTCAAGTGCCTTCTAGTCATCAACAGCAGTATGTTGGTTATGCTCAGATTCATCATCCATCTCAGTCTGTCACAGCTCCTACTTCTGCGACCACTTCTAATTATGGTTATGAATTTGCGGATCCTGGTCATGCACAGATATACTACACTCAGCCTTTGGCACCCTCCATTACTTCTCAGTACCAAACCATGACAGGTACTGCTACTGGAGTGTTACCAGAAGCTTCTGGTCAGCTTTCCTCTGAGAACATCAAGCAACAGATCAGAACTTCACAGCCACTATAAATCAGTCAAGAAAGAAGAAACAATTTTGAAGGAAGGGTTTGGTTTATATACTTAAGTTTTCTTATTTACTGTTTTTCTCGTTCTTGGTATTGGTTTGTGATAAGTATTTGTGATTAGAAAATAAGAAACTGTGGATGTGTTTACTTTTTCTTGTATGTCATGTTATAGAAAATGATAGTGGTCTGAGATTATACTGTAAAAGCTCAAACTCAAATATTGTGTGCTTGTGCAGTTCATATATCAGTTACTGAATAATGATTTTTTGTGTAGCTAGGAGTTTTATAGTTGATTGTTTTACATTGTCTTTGATTGTATAGAGCCAAAATTTCTGCCCAAATCTTGTTGGAAGCTTTTCTGCCAATTTTGTTTCTTGCCAGTTCTACTTATCTGACGTATTTAACCTGCAAGGGGTCCTTTCCAACTAGAAATCCTTGCTTCATCATCTGATTTTGCCAGGAGTATACCATATCACAATCTGACCCGTCTAGAATTGGATGTCTAGTTTAGTCATGAGCAACCGTACCAACGCATATGTTTTGCTTTTTCACGTGTTTTTGTTGCCTCGTCTGGTATACCTCCATCAATCGGTTCTATTGATAATCTCGTTGGATTGTTCCAACTCTGGTTCAACATTTCCATAACTATGACAGATCAAACATTTTCTTTTACAACTATGACAGAGCTACAGTGCTACACACATGGGAGGGGAACAGAGGACCAAATGCAATACATACATTGTTCAAGCAAGGCTTAAAGTTATGGCCATGATCATAACCCTCTTTCAGAACTCATGTAAATGCTTGTTTGCTTGGACTGTATTACCGTGGGATACGGTGTATCTATTACCTGAAAAGTTAGGCCTAAAAAAGAAACAATACATTACTATATCCAACAACAAAACAATATCCTTATCAGATCATTTTCTGATCTAGGACCTGTAATAAGTCCGATTACCATTGGCATGAAAATAAAGAAATAGAGATTCTATGGTCCCATCTTTTGGACTAGAGGATTTGCTTTTGAAGTTCCATCAGTTGTCACATGACGCATATCAAATATAATAAGTTACTTTTTCTAGGAATCTAGTCTTTGAATTGGATGTTTTTATATTCATGAAGTGTCTCCGGGTTCAGCCGTTACAGGGAAACCGCGCCAGTGATTAGCAATAGAACTGCCTGGCATAATAAATACGCCCGCTGATTCTCATGTGGGTGGTGAGCATTGCCTGACACATAATTTTGATTCTTCTTTAGTTAAATACGTATTAAATGTACGAGGTTTTGTGTTTAGTGTTGGAGATGGGAGTTTTTCCTAATATGATTAAGCAAAACACGTGGTTTTAGCAACTTTTGCATGTCAAAGCTGTTGCCACATCCATCTACTCCACGCAATCACTCTGTCTTAGCCTTCATGCCCATTTCTTTCTTTGTCTCCATTAGCAAAAAACGAATATGAAAGAACCGACGGTTTACTTAGCATTGGGTTTCGCCTTCCTGAAATGTTTTCCTTGTTTTCAGAGATTAGGTCTTCGGTTTTGTACCTATTTGTGGTCTACCATGGCATCTTTCTTACACTATTATATGTGCACACTAACATTGAATGTGTGCTTGTCTGGTAAGACGTTAACTAGACTCAAATGGCAAAAACCTCATAAAACTCAAAATCTAATTGGATACGGTGGGACAAGACTCAGGAATTCTCATTAGAATATAAAATAGAATGATATAATGACTACCAATAGAGTAAAACACAGGAATGAAGGTCCTTATTGACCATATTATATTATATTGACTAGCATAAACTTCCTAAGTGTGGAACAACCCTTGGCAACGGCATGGAAACCGTTGTTATATTTGAAAGGAAATAGTTCAATATTTAAGAGAATGGTTCATGCCCTTTTGTTTTAAAGGGAGAATATATATATATAATTTTTTTAAAAAAATAGCACGAAGAAATTGATGCAAGTGAGGTGAAATATATTTATCAATCTTTTGGATTATATTACTTTACAGAATTTTAAGAAAATTTTGTTACATTAGAAAGGATAGATTCAGCTTTTAAAAATAATTTTGGGGTTTGGAATAGATAAGAGTGAAGTAATTGTCTTAAAGGCCAAATGACTTTTCAAAACACACAATGGTCAGTTGGTTGATGAAATCTATATTAATAATGCACTGGAAAAGTAATAGAAGAAAGTGACTATTCAATGCTATGCACGAAGGCCAGGTCATATCTAGGACGAACTTGTACTCACATCAGAAAGAACAATAGAACTATATAAATGCGCTTCAATTCTTCATGTAAAGCTTGAATATAAGGGTCCTTAGCTATATAATAATATTGATAGCAATTAGAGAAACTTTAAAATATTCACACTTCAATAGACAATAGAGTTTTGGTCTATTTGTCTGTATCGAAATGCGGCTGTCTTCTCTTGTGATGAATGTCAAATTTGCAAGGCGCAACACAGCAGTTTTCCCTCTGTGAATTCTTGAACAAATGTAACAAAAGTCTTAAATAGTTGCGGCTTCTTAAAAGCCAAGTACAAAGCCTCCCCAGTATGGGGTCCATGAAAGAGATTTTTAGCTAAAACATTCCAAGTTGAAAAAAAGAGGTCTGCATCAAGCAGGGCAGAGATTCCCCAGGGAAGTTTCATGTCTTCATAGTATGAGAACATGCCATTACGTATAGATTTCAAAATTTTGTATATGGATACAAAAGAATTATGTGACTAATTAACATGTTAATTAACCTCAAACACTAAGTATGTGACTAATTAACATTAACCTCAAACACTCTTACACAATGATCAGCTCCACAGGAAGCAAGCTGCATGCTCCTGCAGTTTTCACTCTTCTCATGATTTTTCCATGCCAAGCGGTTCACTGGAGAAACATGGCACATGAATGGATCAAGCTTTATAATGAGAGAAGCAGCTACACTGGATGCCATAGCACTACCATCACCAATTCTGCTGATGGAAAGACTCCACAGTTCAATCAATCCACTTTCCATTCCAACTGCAAGAAACCCATGATTTCTCTGACGATCAAGACCAACCCACGAGAGAGCAGTGACACTGCTGTTGAACTGTGGCAAAGTCAGAATAAGCTTGACAGAATATTCCATTCCAACAGCCCAAATCTTCACTGTCTTGTCCCTTGAACCTGTTGCGAATTCAAGACCAAATGGGTTCCAAGAGCATGACCATATTATTCTTTTGTGTGCTTCCTGCCTTGCTAAGAGCTGATAGTTGATTTCACCTGTACCTAAACAGACACATGAGCAATGCTATATGTTTACAGTCTCTTGGAAAACTTCACCAGATAACGTTAGAAAAGATAAATGTTCATTACCATGGAGTGATCAAAAGTAAGAGCAGAAATTTTCCAACATGAATAAGTTAACTATGCCTTGTCTTCTCCATTGCCTTTCATGTTGGTGTACATTTTTATTTTATATATATATATATATGTACAATGTACGTATGCATATAGGTATAAACTAATAGGCAAAACAAAAGGGTAGTGCCGGAGCCTGATGTTGTTACTTTATCTATGCCTTTTGAGAGAAAATAAACAAAACCTGAAATGAATTAGTCACATCCTAAACATAACCCAAATTTAAAAGCCCCTTGGTATGCTACAAGTGAATAACTGAACAAGGAGAAGCATAAGAAAGACAAATGATAATAATAGCAAGGATTTAAGGTACCTGTCCTTCGGATTGCAAAGACAGAGAATTGGCGATCCCTTGAGACAGATAATAGCAGACTATCATCATGAGAAAACTCCATTTGTGTCACTGTTAGACTGTGTGATTGCAAGCGCCCAATTGCCTTCCATGAACCAACTTCCCAAAGCCATATTTCTGCCACTGTTGTGGTTTGGGCCTGTAGGAAATTTAATGCAAGAGCATTAATATACATACCTCATATGCAATCTACTTTAGTTCATATGAAGCATAAGAGTGAAAAATTGTATGTATACATCTACACAGTTCAAACAGCATTATGTACCTTACATGATGAAGCAACAATATTTCCCCTGTGGTCACAACATAATGAGAATAGCTCATTCCCATGACCATAAAGTTTGTGCGACTCTGGCCAAAGTGTATTCCATGCCAGCTGATCTTCAATGGGAGGTTCGGTAAAAACAACTGGAACTGCATCTGGGATACTTTCAAGGCTGTCAAAACCATCATTCCCATTTCTATCTGGGGTCTCACGTGTAGCTGCAATAAAAGTAGATTATTAAATGCTTTGTTTTATTAGAAGATTTGAACACTGGTTAATAATTAACAAAAAACTTAAATAAAAACTTAAAAAATTTTCCATTTAAGGAAACCACCAAATATAATATAAAAGATTATATTTTCATTTATTTATTTTTAGTTTCCTGCAGTAAAGCATATTTTCTAAACAAAATCATGTCTAACTTATTTTCTAGATAGGAAAAATAACTTCTCACCATAGGCATTCAAGGACAGTTTAACTAGAATTTTAAGATCATCAAGTTTGAGATATAAAACAGTAGCAGTTAATGTCTGTCACAATGTCAACAGAATTACCACCCAATCCTCAAGGTACAGTTGTGTCTTCAATGCAATTTGACGTTCCAATTAAACAATCAGCATCTTCTAACTGCCCCTCTAAACAAGGTAAGGGCAACCTTTCGAAATAGGAAATAGTATTGCTGGGGTCACCTTACGGCTGTTCCAAAATTAGGTGATGAACAAAGAACGCAAGCCATTTAACATCCTAGAAAAGATAGACATAAACTATAAAGCAGATAATCCATAAAATGGGTCGATGTCCTCAAATGTTGGATCAAAGTTTAGTTTATACGTCAAGGAAGCCCAATTGAAACCCCACAATAAAGCTCAATGAAAGAATGTTAAAAAAAAATTGTCAGAAAAATGTAAAATTGATATTTCCTGGTAGAAAGAAAATCTGTAAGCATCTAAATTCATAAAACTGAGCATAACAGTTCTCCATGCAATATTGATTTTCTGAGGATGAGAGAGAGAGAGAGAGACTTACCATTCATGTAAATAGGCTTCTGCGAGAGCCCAAGGGCAGACATGTTTGCACCCAAAATCTGCACATCTACTTGGAGGTCTTCAGGCAAACTAGACTTTTGAGTCATGGTGTGATTCAACGTCTTCAAAAAAGACAAGGGAGCTTCAAACACTCTACCAACTTTCTCATCAGCTCCACTGACAAAACGGTGGTTACCCTCGGCTTTAATGATGGTCACACAATTAATATCATGACCATGAACTTGAGGGCGAGCAATTTCATGCCAGAAGTCCCCTCCCATGAGTGAAGTTGCAGTTTTCCAAGGTGCAAAGACACGAGTTGTCTGCAATTATAGATTGAAACATTGATTATGTCTATATTCCCAATCACGACTAAGGATAAAATATAAGTTCGTTCATTTTTTATACAAAAAATTGAATGCACTAGCAAAAAATCTGTGTGTCCAACATTGGAACTTAACTAATGAAGGAATATGCACAAATGATTAGACTTGTAAGGACATATCAGTAGTTTTTTCAGAGAGAGCTTCTATAAAAGTACGATGAGAAGCTCATGTCAAGAAACGTTATTGAGAATACAACTCAATGACTTTCTCCTCCAACTTTAATAAAATTTTGCAGTGCCTTAACTCTCCTGAAAGGTCCCATTGAGAGGTTATACACTATATATATATATATATTTCAATGTCCTTAAGTTTAAGCTTATCCACCAGTTTAGACTTAATACCTGTATCCCAGTTTGTTAGGTAGACCATGATAAACCATGCTTCAGGAAAGAGAAAAATCAGTACCATTTTATCCCTTTCAGGATTTCTTTGCTCATTTTCTATAGACTGAACAGACAAAATGAAACTTTAAAAGAAATCCTTCAAATTTTTTATATATATCAGAAAGCATTCAAGAGGGTATTCTTCTTTGGTTCACAAGAAGCCCCACTAGGCATATTTTAATCACAATAGCCCAACTAGGCAAATTCGGCTACACAACTAGAGGTAGCACTCCCATCGCTTTAACCACCCTCATCTCCTTGGATGGAGTCTAGATCTGATCCCAAGCCTCTAGTGAGATGACAAGAGACTTTACTAGTTGTGCTAGCTAATGCCCAAAGCACCCACGAATATGTAGGCCTTCTATTAAACTGACATATGTACGATGCAAAGGACAGGCAATAGGGAAGTAGGGTGGGCAGTTCTGTAGTGGAAAGGGAGTATATAAGGTATAGGATATGAAAATAAGGGGCAGCTTGGAACTGGTTAGGAGAGTGGTGATCTCGAATTCATTGTTATTGTACTTTGCTTTCTGTTCTTGTTTGACTTCTAAATACTGCCAAATACTCATAAATATGAATTACACTTTTCTTCCATGACTTCATCTCTCAATTCTCTCTCGAATCTTTCTCTTCTCTGCTATATATTTAGTTTGCTATTACTGTTGTGCCCGGGTTCTACCAGAATATCTTCAAGAACTACAAATGGACTCTTCCCATAACCATTTTAAACAAAAATTTTGCATTACTGGAAACATTGAGATCAAATTCATCTAGCTTCTATGAAAATGAGAAAGCCGCCGGGATCAGTTAATACCATTATCAAGAAAAGCTTGTCTTGTCCTTTTGAACAGATCACAAAGGAAATGACCTAGAACTTACATATTACATATTACCCATTTAGTTGCAATTATTACATGTCAGTAAGCATCCAGACATTGCCAAGTCTAGCAAAAGCTAAAATGAAATGAAATATTCCTTTCACAAATACATCTGCTGAAGACAGTATAATTATATTCAATAAGACCACTGTTTAACGGCATCTGTTGTTAGTTTAACGTAGATACCACTATGCTAGTGTGCTAGTGCATATTTGATCACTGACCCTTCAGTGTGATTCTAGATTCCACATGTTTTTGACATTTGCAAAAGAAATTCACAAGTGAACCAGAGAGGAAACCTAGGCGATTTTGGAACCACAAATGCTGTTAAAAAAGTTACAGCTTATCGTGTAAACAATAACTAAAGCATGTTACTGAAATATTGCAGAAAAAATAACGAGAAGATCAAGAAATTGATTCAATGCTGAGCAATATATAATTACGACCTGGTCATGACTGACTGACAGCAAGTATTCACTGGACCTCGCCCATGCAATATCTGTCACCGCAGCAAAGTGCCCAGAGGGAACTTTTTGTGGTTGCCAATTATCTATGTCAACACCAACATTTTTCCAGAGATGAAAAGATCCACCATATCCATGTGCCAAAATTGAATGTCCATCTGGACTCCAATGGCCACCATAAAACCCTAAAGCAGAATGACTTAGTTCCCCAACTGTGACGACATTAATCCAGATACCAATTGTCTTTTCAGGTTGCCAAATCATCATCGTCTTGTCCATAGATGCAGATAAAATACTTAAAGGTTGTTGGTAGGCAATCCCATCTGAAGCTGCAGGTGAAGGAGGTTCCCACTGCACTGAGTAAACCCAATCCTCATGGCCAACAAGAACAGATTCCACTGATATTTGATAAGTGGATAAGCCAGCAACAAATATAGGACCTTTAATGTAAGAGGCTATGCTCATTTCCTCTTTCTTGTTTGTGTCCTGTGTGTCGGTTGAAGAACCTCGTAGAGCCATCTTCCATATCCGTATGACTTTGTCCTGAGATGAACTCACAAGTAGAATACTAATTGATCCTTCACTGGTGCATATAGGTAAAGAGAAGTCCAAACTCCTAATCCAATCTGAATGCCCTTTTAACTCACAAGCACGAACAAACTGGATGCAGAAACGAAAGCAGTCATAACATGTTCCAATGCCACAGAAAATATTCTATGAATAAATTAATGGTTGATATATGTAATTTGAAGTTATATACCTTTCCAGTCCTCTCCCCACAGTAAAGGTGAACCTTGTTATCCAAACCCCCCATTGCTAAGACAAAATGCCCAGGATTTCGTGGCAGTTCTGCTAAAGAAAGTGCCACCATAGCCTTTGAACCAACAAAAAGTGATTCCAGACAAGACAATTTACAGTCACCTGTAAGACAGAGGTGCTTGTTCAGTGCTTCAGTTTGCAACATGCTGCTTAGATTGTACAGACCCAGTATTCCAGATAGAACACAGATGCAGATCGATAGCATATAACAGTATTTGATAATAATTAATATTAAGCTCTAGCATTGTTATTATGTCAAAGTTGGATTCACAGCCCTCACCTTAGCCAGATCATGGTTGCATCATACACTGCAACGAGTTCTCAACTAAACAGATACTTTAGTCGAAAGCATCTGTCTGGCCTAGAATTCATTGCATCGTAGAATGCAACCAACTAAAGTAGAATGAATAAAGGAGAAGAAGAGCTGCCTTTAAAGTAAAATTGTAATAAAATATATTCCAGCAACCCCAGCATCAAACAGTGTGGTAGAAGTGTGCAAACAAAACAACCTTAAATTCAAGTCGATTACATCCATGAAAAAGACATAGTTAGATTCAATATCAGTAAAAGGTTTGACCTACCTCTAGGAGTTGATGGAAAGATCATTTCCCATACATTAACTGCACCATCAGAAGAAGTAGAAGCAAATATGGCATCAGTTTCTGAAACCATAGTCCCTGTAATGCATGTAACACCCTTTTTGTGTGATTGCGGTAATTGTAACACATTTCTCCACTGTAGACCAACAAGAAAACAAAGAACAAGATGTATCAAAACGATTGTTACAGCGCCGCAAACAGCAATTATGCAGCTAAAATTTTCAAGATAGAAATACAGATGGAGACACATGACACGTGGAGGATTCCTACCGAAGATCTTTGCTCTTATTAAGTTGAAAGAAAAGAACCCAATTAAGCTCTAACACAATAAAAGCTAATCACAAGAATGCAATGTCACATTAGAATACCTTTTTGTCAGCAAGAGATAGTTCCCATAGAATAATCACACCATCAGCATCTCCAGAAAGCAGATAATGGTGCTCTAAATGTTTAGCTGTGAACCCACACACAAAATTTTATTTAAAAAAAAAAAAGAAAAAAAAAACCTATAAGGAAACAAATGCTTGCAATTTGACATTTCACACGAACTTACTGAATACTAATTCTTAACAGACTAATTCTAAAAAGAAAAGTCTTGGAATGGAAATAAACAAAAAGATTGTACCTTTAAAAGCAAACCTATTACTAGGCAGCCAGTGGGTGCAGTTGACAGAAGCTTTGTGACCTGGAAGTGTAGTCAGAATCTCAGCAGTCTGTCATATATATAGTAACAACAAACAAACAGAGTCAGCTTGATATATACATTAAAAAAAAATTAAAAACGAGAAAAAAGAGGTTGAGTTAAATAAAAACATTGAAGAAATAGAAGTGGGGTTGGAGTAACCTTGGGGGAGAAGATGGCGACGGCGTTCTGGGAACCGAAAGAGACCAAATCACAGGCGCCCCATGAGACGTTGTTCACTATTCTGTTGCAGCCTGCTCCTATGAAAGCTCTGTTTACTTCTACTTCACTACTACCACTCGTTGACATTATAATACGGTATCAGAGCTTCAAAGCGGGAAACTGTGCGTTTTAGTGGTGGTTCTGCTTGCTGCAGAGGGCGGCCCGACTGTTAAAAGCTCTGTTTTTGGCTACTCTAGGCTAGAAAGAATCGAGGGGAATTTGAACAAATATCCCAAATTAAGGGGCTGGTTGGAAATCTAGCCAGACCCCCTAATTTATTACAATTGCCTATTCAAAAAAGTGAATGTAATCAAAATACCCTCATTTTAATATAACTCACTCTCTATTTCAATTCTCACATATAGTACGCAGATATCTCTTCTTTTTCTTCTTTTCTAGCGGTGGGACGATCGCTCGATCGTCACTTTAGGACCTCTCGATCTTAACTCGAGACCAGGCGATCTTCCCACGAGGACTGAGCAGTCCTCCCACCTGAACATATCTTCCATACAACCATACAACACACAAACACTATACAACACAACACCATTTCACAACACAACATAAACACCACACAACAAAAACACACACATGCAAACACACAACATAAAATTAACTTGCGACCAAGCAGTCCTAACTCGAGATCGAGCAGTCCTAATGCGATGACCGAGCAGTCCTCCAAAGAGGATCAAGTGGTCCAATCGTAACGACCGATCGGTCCTTCAATGAAGACCGAACGGTCCTAACGCGATGACCGATCGATCCTCCCACTCGAACACATAATAGATATTGTGCTCATTCACCCATTTCATCGAGCACTTGGTGCTCATTCACTACAACACACAAACAACTAAACATTTCTTTCACCCATTTCATCGAGCATTTGGTGCTTTGTCACCTATGTATGAAGGAGTGAGTGACGGTTACGGTTAATGAGTGAGTGAGTGGGAGAGGAGTGTTATATCTAGGGGTGCTTTAATCTATTTACTTGTAATTAGATAAGAAAATAATTAAATTTTTCAAAGTTGTTTATTTATGCAATTGTATCCTTAATTTGGGATATTTGTTCAAATTCCTCAAGAATCAAAGAAAAAGTTTCGAATCAAAACTATGAAAATAATAATAATAATAAAAGGTGGTTTTGGGCCAGTGATTGGACTAACCGGCCCACCATCACTGGATAACTCGTTTTAAATTTAACTTTTTTAACCTTGTAATAGAAAAATACAATATTTTTACATTTTATTGTTATAAATCTTTAAAAATTAAATATATAATAAAATTAAACCAAAATGAACAATAATTTTATAATTTAATTATTTCTTAAATAATTTTTTCAAATTATTTATGATAAAAATAAAAATAAAAATGTAAATCTATTGATAATTAATTTGATCTTATTTAAATATTCTTTAAGACTGTATTTTCTTTTTAAAATTATTAACCAATTTTTTTTTTGAAATTAGTTATTTTGACTAAATTTTATTAAAGATAACAAGATAATATGAATAATACATGAACCAATACCATTACATCGTTTCATCTCTGTCAAATTATAGAATATATCATCGTAAAAAAACCATATAAGAAACTACAAACTGATCATGCGTTTGAAATAATTGATTAGCAATAATTTTGTCTCGAAGTTGATGCATGGCTTGCCCTAAGAGGCTGGCTTGCGATTGATTCTTGATTCTGATATGCTTCCTCACTCTCTATTTTGAACATCTTTACCATCACATTCAGAACACCTGAATAATTATGACACTAGAAATTGAAAACCAAAATGATAAGCAATAATAACAAGACATCAACTAAACAAGATGTATAAAAGGTAATTAAAGGAACAAGAACAACAAATCGTATTAAATACACAACAAGAAATTATGGTTTACTATAAACAATTTCGAGGCTTTGGTTAGCCCTAAAAAATATTCAACTGACCTAATAGAACATTATTTATTTTCTTTTTCCATAAACCATAATAAAACAACTCAAAAGAGGGAAATCTTTTAAGGTAAACTTACTTTGCAGCAGGAGTACCAGTTGGCTCATTTGCAATAGGAGCTTGATTTTATACTCTTGACCTGGAGGCTTTGGAGACTAAGGCATCCCATCAACCTCTTTTAGAATCTTGTTTTCCAGTAGCCTAAACATCTTCATTGGATATCAGATAATACTTGACATGTGAAAAAAATATAGAAATCGTCTGCAAGATGCATGAAAGAGAAACCCGTGAGAGAACGCAAAGTTAATGTTTCGATTTAGAGCATACCGCGGAAAGATCAACAGTCTTTAAATTCGTTGGAAGTCCTTTCATGATTTCCCGTACCAAATATGATGTTTGCTTGAGCTCCTATTAAGAAAATTTTTTTAAGAAGAAATGCTAATGGGTCATTTCAATTAATCTTTTCTCTTTTAATCTTGTAAAACAATTAATATTATCTTTCCTTTAGGGAGCAAGGCCTTAAGACCTACCAAATATGACGTCGGTGAATACTCAGGACCAGTTTGGGATTGCTTTTGCTGTGAAAACAAGTATTTATTTTTACAATAAAAGAAATCTAACGTGTTTGAGAATGTTTTTAGAACTACTTTGAAAATAAACCCTTATAGAAATAAATTGGTTTTATAAAGAATTCTAAAAACATAATGAAACATCAAACATAACTACACAGGTCCATATATATCTCAGTCCTATAGATTCCTACGACATTTCATTTAAGGCTTGAAACAATTATTGTCTCTTGGTCTCTAATTGAATCCTTCGTCATTTAAATGATGGCCAAACACTTACAAGCATTAAATTTAGAATGAATATAACAATATGGGAATGGATCAATTGAAAATAAGAAAATTCAAGTATTCATAGCCAGGCTACATTGTAACCCTAGAAAATAAAAATTAGTATAGCCAGGCTACATTGTAACCCTAGAAAATAAAAATTAGTTCATGACAAAACCTAAAAGGAACATAAACCAAAAGTTGATTATCTTCAGAATGCACAAAAAATAGCAAGAACAGAAAAAGAAATTGATAAATCCTTTTCTCTAGCCAAGTCCACCCTCACGTCTCTGACTCTCCTCCCGCTTGCTTGCCACTTCTTCCTTTTATGTGTTTTTGAAAGAATCACCAAAAAATTGAAAGTTGACAAATACATTTATCAAATCCCGCATCTTAAAACCCTATCAACGTCCGGCTTTCTTTTTGCCTACAAAATGTAATTTGGTCTTCATGTAAGTGTTAGATTTTTCATATATGAAATACAATATAAAGATTTTGGATTATTATGTTAATCACAAATAGTAATGCAAAATATAAAATAATTAAAATATACCTGAATCCATCGAAAAATTTCCTTGTTATTAATTTTGTCTTTTGAGATTAGGATCATCCTAACAACTATTCCTCAAGAGTGTCTCACGATGGTTACAGGCACAAAGATGTTGTAGGTTAGAACCTTTTGAGTCTCTCATTCTTTTATAGACATCCCACCATCAAGGAAACCGAAAGACACATAGTAAATATAAAAGATACATTTAATCCTAAGATAACTCATTATTAATTAGACTATTAATAACCCATATACATTTCATTTTGTTTTATGACTATATTCGTTTCATTTTAATAGGTTTGAGACATTAAATAGAATAATAAAATTAATTAATATTCTTACATTCTCCTACTTGGCCTAATACCTATTAGATTTTTTTTTTCAATAGCCAATATGGGTCAAGACAGTAGATCATAAATGTGCGCACTTTACATTAGAAAACCTTCACAGTCTAATATACGTAACATGAGTTCCATTATATCAATGTCAAATTAATTACCAATTCGAATCATGGCGGTCATTTGTTATTCAATCAACAAATTGCCTTCCATGTACCACAACACTTGTAACTTCATTCAACATGATCTTTTATTGAGATTTAAGGCTGATACTTTAATGCCTTGGGTTCATATTTGCGTCTATTTAGACATTTCTTGTTATCATTCATCCACACCATTCAATGTACATATAAGTAGACAACAAGAAAACAGAAACAATATTCATAATTGGATATCCATATATGTCCAACAAGAAAACATTTAGAATATTAATGAGCTTACTAACATGTTTATCTTATGGATAAAATATAAGACCCATGTTTTCAACATGGTCTTTAAATTTCTTTCCTGTCAATCCTTTCGTCAAAGGATCAACAACCATAAGTGATGTTTCGATTTGTTCTATGGACACTGTTTGTTTCTGTACTTCCTCCTTAACACATAGGTATTTGAGTTCCATATGCTTTGCACCTTCAGAATACCTATCATTTTTTGAGAAAAAAACTGTAAAAGGAACTATAACAGTAAATTCTCAGCGGCTTGGCAATAGGGTCGACAACCCCAAGTCCTGAGATAAAGTTCCTTAGCCATAAACCATGTACAGTGGCTTCAAAGCACGCCACAAACTCAGCCTCCATCGTAGAAGAAGCAGTAATGGTTTGCTTCATACTTTTCCAGGAAATAGCTCCACTAGCTAGCAAGAATACATACCCAGAGGTGGATTTACTACTATCTGAACAACCAACAAAATCAGTGTCTAAGCATCCGATCACCTCAAGATTATTAGCTTATTTAAAGGTGAGAGAAAAATCCTTAGTTCCTTGCAAATAGCGTAATACCCTTTTCGCAACTTTCCAGTGAGACATTTCTAGATTACTTTGGTAACGCCCAAGCATGCCAACTACAAAATTGATATTTGGACTCGTACAAGTCTGTGCATATATCAAGCTTCCTACAATAGATGCATATATAATCTTTTCCATCTCCTGTCGCTCTAAATCAGTTTTAAGACACTGTGAGTTGCTAAACTTATTACCTTTCGCAATTGGGGTTTCTAATGATGAACAATTTTTCATGCCAAATCTCTCAAGAATTCTTTCTATGTAACTTTTCTAAGACAATCTTAACAGTCCTCGTTTTCGTTCTAAAAAAATTTCGATTCCAATTACGAAAGACGTCTCACCGATGTTTTTTATTTAAAAATTCTTTGAAAGAAAACGTTTAGTTTCATACATAAGACCCATGTCACTACTGGCCAACAATATGTCATCCATATATACGACTAGAAAAATAAACTTGCTTCTACTAACCTTTAGATATATACATCGATCAACGACGTTTTTTTTTTAAATCCAAAAGTAGAAATGGTATTGTGAAACTTAGATACCATTGATGGGAAGCTTGCTTAAGTCCATAGATTGACTTTTTGAGCTTACAAACAAGTGACTTTTACCCTTTTTGGAGAAGCCTTCTGGCTGCTCCATGGAGACCTCTTCATCCAAACTTTCATTTAAAAATGCAGTTTTCACATCCATTTGGTGTAACTTCAAATCAAAATGAACCACCAATGCCATAATGATTCTGAAAGAGTCCTTTTTAGATATTGGAGAAAAAGTTTATTTGTAATCAATACCCTCTTTCTGAGTAAAACCTTTAGCCATAAGTCTAGCTTTATATTGTTGAAAATTGCTTCTATAGAGTCTCATTTTCTTTTGAAAACCCATTTATAGCCAACTATTTTACATCCTTTAGGTAATTCAACTAGATCCCAGACTTCGTTTTTGGCCATAGAGTTTAACTCTTCTTTCATGGCATCAATCTATTTATCATAATCATTTCTTTCTTGAATATGTGAAAACGTAACTGGGTCATTAGTTGTTCCAATGTCAAATTCATGTTTCCGGAGATACATCACATAATCAGAAGATAGAGTAGGTCTCCACTCTCTCTGAGATCTGCGTAATGGAATTTGTTCAGGTATCTCCACAACTTGTTCATTAGTAGTGTCCTTATACTGAGATGGATCATCGATTGCTTGTTCCATAATATCATTAAAATGATCAATAGATGGAACAATATCACTTTATGAAAAAGTAGATATTGGAACTTCTACCCGAACTTCTTCTATGATTAGATCTCTAGATTCTTTATTCCCACTGACTTGACCATGTTCAAGGAATTTGGCATTTCCAGTTTCAACAATTCTTGGACTATAGTTAGGACAATAAAACCGATATCCTTTAGATCTTTCTGGGTAACCAATAAAGTACCCACTTACTATTCTAGGATCTAATTTCTTTTCATATGGATTAAAAAGCCTTGCTTTAGCTGGGCAACCCCAGATATTCAAATGTCTTAAACTTGGTATCCTTCCAGTCCATAGCTCAAAATGAGTTTTTAGAACTGCTTACTAGGGACTCTGTTCAAGATATATACATCTGTCTTAAGAGCTTCACTCCACAATGATTTGGGTAAGGTAGAATTACTTATCATACTTCTAACCATGTTCAACAATGTCCTATTATGCCTTTCAGTGACACCATTCTGCTGATGTGTTCCTGGCATAGTGTATTGTGCTATAATACCATGCTTTTCAAGAAGTTTGGCAAATGGGCTAGGGTTACGACCTGATTCATCATATTTACTATAGTATTCACCACCTCAATCTGATTTGATGATTTTTACCTTTCTATCTAACTGCTTTTCAACCTCATTAAGAAAAATCTCAAGAACTGTAATAGCCTGAGACTTCTCATGAAGCAGATAAATGTATCTATATCGTGAAAAATTATCTATAAAGGTGATAAAAAACTTTTCTCCACCGAAATATTCTAAGGAAAAGGGTCCATATATATCTATATGAATGACTTCAAGAAGTTTCTTACTCCTTGTGGCACTTTTCTTGGTATGTTTAGTTTGTTTTCCTTTAATACAATTCACACACATATCGATATCAGTAAAATATAAAGGTGGAAGAATTCCTTCCTTTACTAATCTTTGCAACCTTTCTTTAGAGATATGCTCCAATCTTTTATGCCACAAATCATGAGATTTTTCAATAATCTTGTTTCTTTTCATTCCAATGCGAATTTCATGGTGTTGGGAAAAGACATTATTAACAAATGTGTTATCAAGAAAAATTTGATACAGGCCATTAGAAAGAAAACCAGAACCAATAGAAATGGCATTTTTAAGCAAATTAAAACATTCATTCTGAAAAATAAAGGAATAGCCATCAACGTCAAGTTTGGATATGGCAATCAAATTACGCCTTACAAAAGGAACATAAACTGTGTTATAAAGGTCTAAACAATAATCGGTGTTTAAAATTAAATGAAAGGTGACAATGACTAAAACTTCAGCCTTATTGTCATTTCCCATGAAAATGAAACGTTCATTTGGATTTGGTGCATGGCTTGAAAGGAATCCCTGCATTGTTATAGAAACATGAACATTAGCACCTGAATCTAACCACCAAGAATTAGTAGGAAAATTTACAAGGTTTGACTCGAAACAGACATAAGCATAAAGCTTACCCTTCTTTTCAAACCAAGCCTTACGTTTTGGACACNTCGGTTTTCATTTGTCCAGGTTTCCTACAGAAATGACAAGTTACATCATTTTCTTGAACCTGATTGCCTTTAGCAGTCCCTTTCCCTTTGGTGGCATTTGTTTCTTTCCTTTCCCATGATTGTGCTTTTTATTTCCTGCTTCTTAAGACATAAAATTAATAGAAAAAACCTCTTGTTGCTTCAGTCTTACCTCCTCTTGAACCACCATACTAGCCAACTCATTCACATTCCATTTATCTTTGATAGAATTGTAGTGCATCTGGAATGGACCATACTGAGGTAGCAAAGAGTTTAGGATGAATTGCATAATAAAGGACTCTTCTACTTTCATTCCTAAAGTTTCAAGTTTGGCAGCTATATTGGTCATCGCTAGAATATGCTCTTGCATGCCCTTAGCCCTATCATATTTCATGGTGGTAAATCTAGCCATTAAAGTTCCTGCTAGAGATTTATCTGCTGAGCGAAACCTTTCCTCAACATTGGTTAAAAAGGTTTGAGCANTCATCTGTATTAAGGAGTGAGTGTTTGATGTTTCCAGCTATGATCATTTTCATGAACATGAGACTCATCCTATTAGATCTTTCCCAGTTCTTGTAAAGGTCTTTCTTATCTTTACTACTATATCAGTAAGATCAACTGGTTTAGGAGTTAAAATGGACAAATTTAAGTTAAGTGGTGAATCTGACTCTTTCTACCCATTCTGAAAATTTATTCTTATTGAACATAGGGATAGATGAAGCTTGTGAATGTAAAGAGACTGGTACATTTACTACAAAGAATTTTAAATCAATCACATTAATGCTTTGAATTAGACACTCATAAAACAATTATCAGAATGTAAATCATAATTGATGAATTAACGTATCATTAAGGTCCATCCTTTGGGAGGATCCCAATATACAAGTATTCCCTTCGGTATTTAAATTCTGTTGATGAACTAATTAATAGCATTGTTAAAATCCAGCCTTTAGGCAGATCATAACATAAAGTGTTCATTCAATTTATTATCAATTAATTTTAAGACTCGTAACATACTAGTGTTCATTTAATTTATTATCAATTAATTTTAAGACTAAATATTTGCCATCTAAAATCAATTAAAATTTTTGCATCTTTGGGTATACAAAATCTTCCTTGTTTTAGTACCAAAATGTAACCTTAAATAATTCAATGTCCAATCAATAAGTAAAATTCATCAAACAATTAGGAATTTTACACAATAAGGGACATAATAAAATCTTGCAGCAATCTAAAATATTATAAATTTAAGATAAAACGTGCATAATACAGAATTTTAATTGAATCAAGCAATAATTAAATATAAAATAATCATTTAATGGATAAACATAATAATCCACAACCTGCTCTGATACCACATGTTAGATTTTTCATATATGAAATACAATATAAAGATCTTGCATTATCATGTTAATCACAAATAGTAATGCGGAATATAAAATAATTAAAATATACCTGAATCCATCGATGAGTTTTCTTATTGTCGACTTTGTCTTTTGAGAGTGGGATCACCCTAATAACTATTCCTCAAGAGTGTCTCACGATGGTTAGAGGCACAAAAATATTATAGGTTAGAACCCTTCGAGTCTCTCATTCTTTTATAGGCATTCCACCATAAAGGAAACCGAAAGATACATAGTAAATGTAAAAGATATATTTAATCATAAGATAACTCATTAGTAATTAGACTATTAATAACCTATATACATTTCATTTTGTTTTATGACTATATTCGTTTCATTTTAATAGGTTTGGGACATTAAATAGAATAATAAAATTAATTAATATTCTTACAATAAGATCTAAAATCGTAGGGATTTTTACAATACTTTTGGAAGTGTTTCAAATGTCCAAATCTGATTTCAGAGTAAAAAATTATAAGCAAAATATTGAAACTGGTTAAGTTTCCATAATTATCGTCTTTTCAAAATTGGAAACTAGATTTTTCCTTTTACTTTGAATCCCAATTGGTTTGCTAACTAATTTTCAAATTTTATTTTTGTCACATGATCAGTGTAGGTGTAAATCAACTTGAAGTTTTGGACAACGGTTCTACGCCGGCATCAAGTGGTTCCACGCTGTGGCGCCAATGTTTCAAGGAGTTATCACCGTGGTGTGATGTGGTTTTATGACGCAGCGCCATATCGATGAACCTATAGATTCTTAAGTCAGAGACTTCACACCGTGGTGTGGAACAAATGGCATCGTGGCACCCATCGGACACCTATAAAAAATCGTAGTTTTTGATTGCCCTAATTTACCATGTATATAAACCCACGTTCATTTTTTATCGTAAAAGAGAAGAAAGAAACATAGAGTGTGAGAGACGAAGAAGAGAGCAAAAGTCCAAGATTTTTTTTTCTAAAGAGAGAGAGCTTTTGCTAGAGAGAGAAGGAAGAACCATAAAGAAGATAGTGGATGTGTATCTCTGTAATCTTGTTTACTTTCTTTTGTAACTTTGATATTCTTCATAGTGAATGACTGTTATCAATAATTGGATGCAGGATGGTCACGCTCAAAATTAACCTTCGGCTAAGCGGTTGTTGTAGCGTAGCTTTAGGTATCGAATCCACAGGGAAGC
>JANLJB010002581.1:0-21532 GCA_026212285.1 Bursera cuneata
TACTTAAATTAATAGCACTTAAAGTGTAAAAATGATATTTGAACTCATAATAAATGTACACTTTTAAGTACTTATCAACGAGATCTAAGGACAATCTTGGATTGATGATTAGATTGCACACGCTTGAGATGTGTGAATGAGTTGCGTGAGTTCCGACGGTTATGGTTGTTAATGAGGAAAGTTTCGGGTAAAGGAATTGGTGAGTAAATGAATAAGAGAAAGGAATTGTTATGTTGTGTGTGTTTGATTTGTTGCATGCATTAGATTTAAACATTATAGAATTGTGTAGTATAGAAATTCTTATTGGGCTATGTTGCTTATCCATTTTTCCACAGGTACCTGAGGTTAGGAGTCTAACAGTGGTGATTCGGAGCTCACATGGAGGATCGTGAAAAGTCTTAGGTACGTCTGGATAGAGTGAGTCAGTTTTTACTTTGTTGAAAAATTTTGTAAAACCGTGATTTTTAGTGTAAAAGTTTTATTTATAATGTTTTATTTGATTTTATTTACTTTTATTTTATTTGTTTACTAATTGGCCATCGGGATTCTTATATAAGTGGTTTCGAAGCGCCACAGGACAACTCATGCACTTTAGAAGAGTATTAAAGGCTAAATCACTTGGATGATGTCATGATCTTCTAGAAGGATAATGTGTCTTAATTCTAGAAGGATAAGGTGCCTCAACACTTGGACCAATGAGATGCAAGAAGGTGTTCCAACACTTAGAGCAAAGCAAAATAGTGTCATGACACTTGGACTAATAGGACCTATAGAGCTTTTTCATTGTTTTAGAGAGCTTTTTGATTTCATTTTTTTAATTGCTTTGTTTCTTAGCTTAGATTTAAATTCTTGCTCTTGTCTTTTAATCCCTTTTAATCCAGGCACTTATCTTTCAATTCAAGCATTTATTTCCTTTTTAATTCTAGTTCTCTTTAATGTATCACTTTACTCTTCAAGTACATTCAATACCCATGAATTATCAAGGCTAAATCCATAGCCTAGACTTGGGTGAAGGCTTAATTGGAGAATGAATTTCTTTTCAATTTATACTTTATTTTTCATTCCTTCTTTCTTTTAACTTTCATCAAAGATTCAAAGTCTTGAGCTCTTTTCATAAGGTTCATTATTTTATTCATTAAGTACATTGTAAAATTAAAAGAGAGAATGCAAAGTTTTGATTTAGATATCCAAAAGACGTATTATTCAAGCTTTTTACTTTGAATAGCACCATAACTTGGCTTTGCATTAACACATTGATTGAAATCAAGATCCATGAAAGTTGGATCACAAGTCTAGGTGTTTCTTTAATTGCTTTACTTATCATATCAATTTATCTTTATTTACTTTTAGCATTTAATTTCTGTATTTAAACTTTTAATTATTTAATTTTATGCTATTTAATTTTTGCATTTTAATTTTCTATTATTTAATTTCTGCACTTTAATTTCTTGCATTTAAATTTCAATTCTTTTTTTCCTTGCGCTTTATTTGTTATCTTGTTAATCTTTCATGCTTATCTCTATTTCTTTTCCATTATTTAACTGGAATATATCATTTTTATCAAATCAATCCTTGAAGAAAAATGACAAAGGGCTTGCCCTTGAACTATAATTTGACCCTATTATACTTTGGAGTAAGACATAAACAAGTTGAGTCATTTTAACACTTAAAATACTCATATGATATCTCTTGAGTTATTGTTCATAAAAAAGGTACTGCCTATTAGCCAAACATCTGTTTGCCTTATCAATGATCCATTGGCGGCCCATCAGGAGCGCTTTGAATGCATGTACATCCCTTAGGACATCATTGGTACATGGACGTGACGTTCCCAAATTCCCTGATGTTGATGGATGTGAGAGCATTGAAACTGAAAGGTCACTATTAATGCGACTTTTAGATATCTCCCTTACCTATGATGTATAAGTACGAAGACTTCCCTGCTTGTCTGCTTCATCTTCAACAACACTTAACATTCATGGGAGTTATTAGCCTAAAACTTATAGTTACAGATATGTTGTATTAAAAAAAAGAAAAGAAAAGAGAAATGATGATGAGATGACCTCTGCCCAATGAAATTAGCCTTGGCAAAATATTAAAATAATAATTACTTTCCATATAAGTCCCATGATTATGTGTTGGCACAATAAACACAAAAAGAAGTTTTATTAATATTTTCATCGAGGCGTATGTGACATATGATAAAAAGCTTTAAATGAGAGTTTGTTTGTTTGAATAAATCAGAGGAAGAAGTATGATTATTACCTTGTATATAAAATTTTGTGTGTTTTCGCTCTTTATTATTAGGGACTAATAATAAACTGGTTGGGGCGTGTGGTGAACACTTAAAAGGATACATTTATTAAGAGTTTAAATCATCATTTTTCACTTAAAGTATTATCAACTTAAGTTTTTCTATATTATTCAGCTTAAAAGAAAGCATTGTCATCAATTTTTGATTACTAGTTATTTTGATGCAGGTTAATAAAATAAATATAAATTTTAATTCAGAGGTCCAATTGATGCAATTCTTGAACTTGTAGACCTTAACATGATTCTCCTCAAATTTGAAGAAAATTTAGAAGCCCAAATTCAATGTTTGATAGGCCAGAATTAGGCTGCAATAGAACTGGACTACAACTAGAGGTCAGCCTGACATACCTTTAGTACTTGGACCGTATCTCACAAAATACGTATCTAAATAACATAATTCGAGATGATATGAATAGCTGAATCAATTATCTACAACTTCTCAGTTGACAACACAATCGAAATTGGTGGATCCAATAGTAAAAAATGCTCGGCAGACTAGTTGGTGGCTAAAATATGGAATATGAGTTCACACTTGAATATCTTTCATCCATTTATGTATATAAGGACCATTTGACTTAATATGAGGGGAGATTTCTTACTAGAGTGTTAGGTCTATAATTCTTTCCATTTGTATTCTCTTTTCTTGTAATATATATCTTTCTAAACTCCTAGCTAAGGCTAAAAGGGAAACACTCAATGGTTCTATAGTTTTATTTGTTTGATCTTATCTTTGTGATTTAATGTCATTTCTTTTCAATTAATTGAATCAATATATTTGAAAGGTGTTTTGGTTTGTCTAAAGCCATGATTCATTGTAGACTTTTGGCATATTAAATGCTTGAAAGATCTTTTACATATCAAGAGCAAATTTCTCTAATGTTTCCATCAATTCATTGAAAAGTAATATTTTTCCTTACATTTTTCTATTTTAAGAAAAGATGTTTTCTTGAGCTAAAAATATTTTTTATTTTTCGGTTGAGATTACTCTTTAGCTAATTTCGATTGAGTTAAAAAGAAAAGGATCAATAACATCTTTTACAAACCAAGTGAGTTTTGATCCCTACTACCTTAGCATCATTATAATTGAACTCTAATTTTATATTTGGTAATCTTATTCTTAAAATCAACCTAACACTTCATCTTCCCTTGCTCTTGAATACTCACATAAAACCATTGATCTTGGTAATCATTTTTCTATGGATACGACACTTGGACTCATAGTAATATACTATAATTAAGACTACCTATACTTGGGTAATACAGTTTTCAAGTTGTAGCAACCTTCTATCATGGGTTGCAAAGAAAGAAAATGATCAAGGGCATGTTTCTTACCAGTAATAATGCTTTAATGCTCAATTTAGTAAAAGATTGCTTTATGAGGTGAGAAACTGGGTAAGAAGTGTTTTGGAGATATTATGCAATGGTTGGTATTGATTGGAGAATATGGAGGACGAGATGAATCTTAGCCAAGATTAGTGGGTGGCTAACCCGTGATATATCCACCTATTGAGGTGGTGTATCAGAGAAGTGGAGCAATCAACGCATGTGATGAAAAGATGGCAGTGATAACTATTGAAACAACGAACAATAACATCGGTGGGTGAACGTAGTGAGCTCTATTGAGCCAGGCTAAGATTAGAGATCTCTTGTATTTTCTCTCCAAAGAAAAACTTAGCTAGAGAAGTTTTTTCTTGGCTCAAAGAAGAAAACATTATCCCCAGAGAAAATCTATTCAAGAAGGACCGTCCGTTGATTATAAGTTATAGTGGCTGTGGTAACTCGAATTTTCGAAAATAGTAATTTAGGGGTATAAGTGAAAGATTTCAAAGTAAAAAAAATCATAAAATAGTGTATTTTTGGTATATATAGGATGACACAGATGTGATGACATTGTGTATGTGAGAATTTAGAGGTATTCAAGAGTTTTCTGGAAATTGGACTAAAACATACTTTTACGTGAGTTCATGAGTTTTTCGTCTTTAGTACCCGATGGTGACATTTTAAGGGTCACGTTAGTGAGAAATGGATGAGGACGGGTCGACAATTAGGTGCCGAGATTTTGGGGTCAAGATTCGCGATCGATGAAGGTTTAAAAAATTATAGAAACATCCCCAGAACCCAAAGTCTATATAAACCACATAGGAGGCTAGAATTTTAAGAAATCTACAAAAACACCCTCGGTCGTTGAGAATCGCTACCTCCGATGACCGTTCGCATTTTCAATGTGTTAAGCCCCATGGCCGGTGGCGATGGAAAGCCTTTGGTGCACTGAGTCCGGCGGTGGCCTCCTCTTCCCCGTCTGGTCTTAGGATTGGTCAGATCGATGTCAGAAATTTTCGATTGTGTCGATCGGTGATCTGTCAATTCTGGCTATGACAACCTACACCACCGGTCAGAATCTCTTCCTCTCGGCCTAAGGATCCCAATGGTGGTCTCCAATCGATCGTCTAACGCCTGGATCACCGAAAAATAGCCTCGACGCCATGCATGCGTCGTTTTTCGATTCACTCCTCCGGCTGTCACCTACAGTCGACGTTGGTTGGAGCAGGTTACCCTCGTGTAGCAGTTTTGGTGGTGTCCTCCGTTACCCGTTCCCGACCACCGATTGTCATCTCCGACGATAAACCGTGAAGGACAGCTACCGTGGATAATATCAGTCGGCTCCCTGGCCTTTGGGTCTTGACAGTTCCACCCCTTCAAAACAACCCCACTGTTTTACAACTTGACAGTTTACCCCTACCATGCGTGACGACGAAGGACCCTAAAGGGTTTATAGGTTAGCAATCTAATCCCCGTTTGGTAATTTAATTATAGTTTATGGATTTACGGTAACACCCCTTAAAGGGGCACGTGAGGTTGAGTTTGAAATGATTGGATAGTTAGGACGTGAGTATATACGATATGGTAAATGGGGCACGTGAGCCATGTGAGGGCATACGAGGGAAGAGATGGATGAGATATGAGTGAGTCGTACGTAAGTGAGATCGTATAGGTTAGTGGTGATGACTGTACAGATTGTACAGATGGACTCTGGATTTACCTAGCCTATATATAGGAATCCAAAGGGATATAGTACAGTGAGGTACGGACTGACTGGCTGATACACGGTAGCCCAGTGATATGTAGATTAATTGATGAGCCCGTTGTGATATAGGATGGATCGGTACAGTCCATTGAGATAGGACTTATAGATGAGCCCGTTGTGATACAGGATAGATCCATAGTAGTCATTTGTGATGTGGTCTATGGTGGATAGCTTTAGGTAGGCTAGTGTGTGTTAAGGGACCTAAGGGGAAACACTCGTGACTGATATATACAGTGCTAGGTCTTAATTGTGCCAGTGTCTATTGAGGGACCTAAGGGGAAGCACTCGTGACTGATATATACAGTGCTAGGCCTTAGTTATGCTAGTGTGTGTTGAGGGACCTAAGGGGAAGCACTCGTGATTGATATGTATAGTGCTAGGCCTTAGTTGTACCAATGTGTATTAAGGGACCTAAAGGGAAGCACTCGTGACTGATATGTACAGTGCTAGGTCTTAGTTGTGCTAATGTATGTTGAGGGACTTAAGGGGAAGCACTCGTAACTGATATTTACAGTGTTAGGCGTTAGTGGTGCTCGTATATATGTTGAGGGACCTAAGAGGATTCACTGGTGACAGATATGTACAGTATCAGGCTTCAGTGTGCCCGTGTATGTTATTAGTGTTAAGGACTTAGATGCTTCTATTCGAGAGATAAAGAGGTTTTAAGTTGACGTATGAGATCACAGGTGAGGTGACGGTCGTAGTGGTAATGAGGAAAATGTCGAGTGACGGAAATTGGAAGCATGTAGTATAAGAGACGACTTGGTGGTGTTGTATGTGTTTGTGTGATGCATGCATTGTTTGTAAAATGTTATAAAACTGTATAGTGTTAGAAATTCCTATTGGACTGTGTTGCTCATTCCTTCCTCCACAGGTACTTGAGGTCAGGAGTTTAGCGGGGTGATCCGGAGCTCACGTAGAGGAACTCAGATTGTATTAGATATGTTTGGGTATCAGAGTCATTTCTATGTATTTATTAAAGAAAAATTTTATAACCCATTTTTCAATGTAAATGTTTTTTATACTAAAACGTTTTAACTGCTTTTATTTTATTTATTTACTCAGTGGTCCTCGGAATTCCTATAAAAGGGGTTTCGGGTCGCTATAGTGGCCCTTTTAAAGTTGAATCTGTTGATGATGTCAGCGTCTCACATCGAGTTCTGTCACATTGCATGATGTTTGGGCGGTTCCAAGCGTCTTGTTTTGGTTGGTTCCAAACAAGGTCCCAACTCAGGGATTAGATAATTCGGCCTTTGCCTTACACATTTCAGCTTCTAGGATCTGACCCACTCAGTTGACGAGTGAGGGTATTTTGGACATTCCACGAAGGGCCAGAAAATGCCATCCACACATAAAATTTTTAAATTTATTTTAAATTGAAAGATTCAAAGGATGTCAATACTTTCACTAGCCGATTTATTAAAAAAAAAATCAATTAATTAATAATGCATGACAAAAGCAAGATAAGTCTCGATATATATTGTATGGTATGCCTTTCTAAATTGAAACGATACCCAAATCTAAAATTTTAAGTAGTTTTGATGAGTGTAGCATATTGATATTATGGTAACATTAACATCTTTACTAAAATAAAAGGGATATTTACTCTGACCCCCAGTTAAATTTTGAGAATGTATTTAACTCCAGACTTTTGCTAAACTAACACTTATCCTCAAAAAATTACTACTGTTTTCCTAAAAATTAACACTTAGCCCCCAAAAATCTGAGGAGTAAGTGTTAGTTTTTAGGGGATAAGTGTCAATTTAAGGAAAGTCTGGAGTTAAGTATTTTTTCAAAATTTAATTGAGGGTCAATGTAATTTCCCCTAAAAATAAAATAATACTTTGCAATACTTGTATAATGGATATTCGTCTCTTTCTGCTGTCATAGCACAAAAGTACTCTGGATATGCTATGAATACTCTAAGTACAACAATGCTGCCGTACTAACCACTACATATGCAATAAAAAGAAGACAGTTTTGAGCAATCTCAAATTTATAATTCAAGTTTTATGTCTTCCTATGTATTCTGTACTAATTAATTTTTTAATGGCATCAATATATAAAGAAATGAACTGATGTAATGAAAAAATCGTCAATATCTGCATGACACAGGGAACAATGTATAAGAAAATAATAAGTAACAAGCATTATCTTTAGCTCCAAAATATATGCCCTCGCAATCAAGATTTCCTTTATTTTATAAGTAAGCTACTCTTGTATGTCATCCAAATATTTAATAAGCAGTATAGTAGAATTAAAACATTAGAGAGTTCGATCATTTTCAATTAAAACATTTAAAAAATTATTTTATATATCTTAAGGGATAATTCCAAAATTGATGCTTTGAAAATAAATTTTTTAGAAGTTTTCTAATGTTAAAGTTACGAGCCCTGAATTCTACGAGCAAACAAACCAAAACAATGGGATAATTAAATTACCTGACTTGGCATCAATGTTGTAGAGATTATAAAAATTAGATGTAGTTCACTTAGCGTGAGACAAACAAAAGAATCTAATTAGCTATTAAATTGTTTGAATCTTGAACAATAGCTGTGTTAATGTCTTCAACAGAACAAACCAAAATGATGAATAACTCGGAAAGATCATAACCGGCCTGCCAGATTGAGTATCCATCAACTCCAGGAACTCGAAAACAAGTAAAGTTACATTAATCTTGCCGTCATGGGTCCTTGGAAATCTATATAAATAGCTATTACACTCAACCATGCCAAGCGGGAAATTAACTTAAAACATGGTGAAGCTAACATTGGTGGCCAAGCTACTACTCCTCTCTTTCTGCCTTTTGGCATCATCACTTAACAGTGAAGCCAATCAGGCTGAGAACCTCCTTCGAAGGTTGATCAAATCCAAAAGAGCAAAAACTGCATTTCTTTCACATTCTTGGGATTTGTACAATTCTCCTGTATATGTTGGGCCTCAGGATGGTTTAATGGAAAATGACAAGATTACTGCATTGCCTGGTCAACCCAATGGTATTGAATTTAACCACTACTCCGGCTATGTGACTGTTGATCCTCAGGCTGGAAGAGCTCTCTTTTACTATTTTGTTGAGTCACCCCACAACTCTTCAACCAATCCCTTGGTTTTGTGGCTCAATGGAGGTAATTAATTTTTAGTATGCGCTGACATTTCTTTACATATACATATACATCCACATGATAGAATAAAGTGAGAGGCACATATATATTCGGATATGCAAGCGTCGCAATGCACATATTACGTATTCCATATCAATTTAAACCAAGCATAACTATATTAATTACTTCAAAGTTTTGGATTAAGTAGTTTCTTAACATGGTAATAGAGTTAAAAGGTTCCAAGTTTAAATCCTTTCAATCTAAATTTCTTTAGGCAATTATGTTACTCGGTCTTTCGGATCCACGTTTCATCTGAGAGGATCTGTTATAATCAAATATCAATATTAGGCCGCTACATGATACTTTAAAGCTTTTAGGTCAAATACTTTCTTAACAAGACTTATAACAATAAATTACTCTTAGCTTTAACCCAAGATAAATTTTCAGGGCCCGGATGTTCCTCTCTTGGATATGGAGCTATGACAGAATTAGGACCCTTCAGAGTGACCAGTGATGGCAAAACTCTACTCCAAAATGACTATGCTTTGACCAAAGGTGAACTAATCAATCTGTCATTCATATTAAAGTTCTTACATTAATTATTTATAATACTCACAATTGCTTTAAAAAATATGGCAGTGGCGAACATTATCTTCCTAGAATCTCCAGCATCGGTTGGCTTTTCGTATTCAAATACATCTTCGGATTATGAACACATTGGTGATAACACTACAGCAGCTGATACCTATACCTTTCTTGTCAACTGGCTTGAGAGATTCCCGCTGTATAAAACCCGAGATTTCTTCATAGTTGGTGAGAGCTACGCTGGTCACTACGTGCCTCAGCTTGCGAACACAATTCTGTACCAAAACCAAAACACAAACCAAACTGTTATCAATCTCAAAGGAATTGCGGTATGGTTAATTAATTTAATCAATAGCTCATCTTCCTTGCGTTTTATATACGTATCTTCCTGCAACTAACTTGTTGATATATGGCAATAATTAATCAACTTTCAGGTAGGTAATGGAGAGCTTAACGATCTTACAGATACATACGGCATTATAGATTATTTCTGGAGTCACGCTTTAATATCAGATGAAACCTACAGAGGCATTTACAACTATTGTGACTTTTTAAATGGAAATTTTTCGAAACAATGTGAAGACGTTGTTGAAACAGCATGGCAGGAAGTGGGGTATACAAATTTGAACAACATTTATGCCCCGCTTTGCCACTCAGTCCATGTATACAATGCTCAAGAGAACGGATCAACCGGTTCAGTAAGTTATTTTTTTCTCTAATATGTTGTGAACCATAATTTTCAAACCGTAACTCCTATGATTGACTAAAGACACCATATCTTAGTTTTCTATAAAGTACTAACTGATCAGCTTGTCTTATAATTTATTTCTGAATGTCACCAAGCAGGTCAATGACTTTGATCCTTGCTCATTGGAGTACGCTGAAACCTATCTCAATATTCCAGAGGTTCAAACTGCTCTTCATGCAAACCATACAACTTGGTATCCATGCAGGTACTTGATCGGGATCGTGCAGTTTAAGTAGTAATTAAGCCTTGATGTTACGGTAGATTTTATGCGAATTTCACTAATAAGCATATATATGTTATCTATTGATCATGGCGCAGAAACTTTACCTGGAATGATAGAGCCTCTACCGTCCTACCCATCATCGAGAATATCATGGCTAGCGGTGTACGAGTTTGGATATACAGGCAAGTATAATTTCAAACTGATAAGTGTTTAATCCATCTTCAGATAGAAGATATTTTACTGAAGTCTCTCTTTCTTAGCATCATTAATTTTATCTCTTTCTCCTTCAATTGGGCTGAGTTTTAGCATAAGCTAATACCACCCCATGGGTATTAAAATCGCAGAATAGTTTATTAAGATGCATTGAAATTGTTTAAATATATTGAGTATTGATAAATTTAATATACCTTTCTTCAAAGAAAGGGATTAAATTAAATAATAATGCAAAGATGCCAGTTACAAAATTATGCGTTACCTTTGCAGTGGCGACGTAAATGCAAAGATGCCAGTTACATCAACTAGGTACTCAATATCAGGCCTCAACCTTTCCATCCACACTGCTTGGTATCCATGGTACACCAATCAGGAGGTACAAATAAAAACAAAAAGAAGCATCTATATATATTGAGACATACTTTATTCTCCTAGTTTTAAATAGTATAATGTTTCTTGCATTTCCATTTCATCATTTTTGTGTGCTTAACAGCATAATCACATTACATGTGAGAGGACCACATAAAAGCCAATTAATATTTGACTTCTTACTCAATAATTGGTTCAATTTTTAGGTCAAGTAATTACAAACTTAACATATTTTACTAAACATCATTCACTAACATTTTCACTTGACAATGACTTCAAAATATGATGATAACACAGGTGGGAGGTCATGTTGTGGAGTACGAAGGACTAACATTTGTTACAGTAAGAGGAGGAGGATATATGGTTTCAAGCTACCAGCCTGAGCGGGCACTCACGGTGATCTCATCATTCTTAAAAGGAATTCTCCCTCCTTCAAAATGATCAGATACTCCTATATATGCTTCCAAGCTGCAGAAGAGAGAAACTTATGCTAATAAAATTAACTCTCAAGTAGAAGCAAAGTTATTGCTTTGAAATGTTTAATTGTCTATCTTCTTACAAGAGAATAAAAAATTGAGACAAACGACATTGTTCTGTCTAAACTTAGCTGTCCAATTTACAAAAGAAACTCAAATATTGATTTTTTTTTTTATATGAATCTGATTGGTAATAAACTCATATGAGAGGCATGAATTACAATCGGACTTATGACTTTACTAATGATATAAGCCTTGCAATATATAGGGAAAAGTTAGGTACAATTAAAAATGAAAAGTCATAATTAATTAAAAAGGAAAAGTTTATGGTTTCTTACCATCCAAATATCAATAACCTATTGATTATGAGAATATTTGAGAAATGAGAATTAAACAATGCTTCGTTGAGAATATTGAACTGTAAAAGAATACAAAAGTTTTGATCCAATAAATCTCAATCAACAACCTACTTAATTTAAATGGGTATAGACAGGGACTGAGCTAGGGATTTCGTTTAGCGGGCAACTTTAATTAAGTAATACTAGAATTAAAAATCATAAAAATAAGTATAAAAATTCAACGATTAGTTTATTGTAGTTATATATATATTTTTTCAAAATTGTTCTTAATACAATCTTTTTACTTTTAAGTATTATGTGGAGACATCATTCTCATTATATAAAATCAAATTAATTACCACCCATCAATCTATTGATTTTCTCATGTATTATTATATATGAATTCAGAGTATGATCTGGTTGAGTGAAATTATTTTGCAAATGAGAGAAGTTAAGTCATAGTAATTTTGCAAATGATATTAAAATAAAATACTAAAGTTTATCTGGTCGAGTAGAATATATAATTGAAATAAATGAGAATGATTTATTTTATATTTTGTAAATGATTAAATATACAATGAAGAATGTCTAAAGTTATCAATACTGCTAAATATCTTTCCAAAATCCAATAGCGATACAGCCAATTATATAAGCTAGCCCGACGATTATATGGGCACATACAATAATTGCTAAAATAATAACAAATTTATTTAATTCCAAATCCACTCATAAAAGATTAGAATTAAACCCCATAATTGTATATGATCAAGGATAGTTGTCAAATATAGATTTTGTCCACGCTACATTGATTTCTTTTCTTGATAGTCTTTGTACCACATCGTCAATTAAATTGATATCTCAACCGTCCAATTAATTTAATCATATCTTATTCCTCGATACTTATTGGTTTTCTCTAATTATCATTTTTAACATACTAATATATTGACATACTCTAATTCCAGAAAATTCTATGATTAAGAACTGAAAACCTATTAAGAAATGTGTTGTAAAAAATTTATTAATCTATGAATTTCATTATTGATAGATATCCCCACCAAGTCACTACAAATTAATATCGACTTTCAATTGAGTCTGGCCAGTAGTAACTCAAATGGGATAATATTTATAAACATGAAATTTATAACTAATTCAAGATTAAGATTTAAGTAAAATCAATGCCTATTAAGATTAAGATTTAGATTAAGATTCAAGATTGAAATTTTCGATTCAGGTTTTATAAATTTTTATCAAAGAAAGGGTTTAAATTATCTAAGAATTTTATGTTTTTATCTTTGCAGTGGCGATAAAGATGTGGTTGTGCCGGTAAGTAGGTACTCAATTGCAAGCCTCAAATTTCCCATAAAAACTGCTTGGTACCCATGGTACACCAATGAAAAAAATAAATAAATAACAGATAAAAAACCATCCATATGTTTTGTATTTCAACTATGCTTTGTTTAGCTCTTTACATCCACAACATATCGATTGAGACATAATTTATACATTATTCTCTTAGTGTAATATTTATGTATTTAAATAGTTTTTTATTGGGTTAATATTAGAAACTTAATATTATTGTTAGGCCGGCCTTTATTTCCTATGGATTTAGACTTTTAAATCAATTATTAAATATTTTAAATGACATAACATCTTGATATCAATCAAAATTTCTATTTCGTTATTTTTGTTATTCTATTCTTCCAATGTTTGAGCATAATCGACATTAAATATGCTCAACATTATTAGTTTAAGGTTTTAGGACAAGTAATCATGTACTTACCAGATTTTATATAAAAATCATTCATGAACATTTTCATAATTAGAAACTGACTCGAAATATGATGAAATTTCTGATATTGACAGGTGGGAGGTTAAATGATCACATACACTTATGCCGACAAGCCATAAGGAGAGAAACTTATATTTACTCAGCCGCACAAAACCTAATTCTCTACAGCGATTGTGACTAAAGGCCACACATTTCTAATCTTTTACTGCAATTAATTTCTTTAAAACCGCCCGGAAATGAGTGAAGTAAAAGGCTTTCTTGTTGTGGGGCACTCGCTATGATCTCATCATTCTTAAAAGGAATTCTTCCTCCTTCACAATGACTAGATAATCCTATGCTTCCAAGCTGCAACAGAGAGAATCTTATGCTAATAAAATTATATATCTTTCAAGTAGAAGCGAAGTTATTCCTTTGAAATGTTTAATTGTCTATATTCTCACAAGAGAATAAAAAATTGAGGCGAGCTATACATCGATCTGTCTAGACTTAGCTGTTCAGTTTACAAAAGAATATCGAGAACTGTAAAATGCACGAAAGTGTTTATCCAAAAAATCTCAATCAATAACCTACCTTTAATGGGCGAGACAGGGATGGAGCTTTGAATTTTATATAGTAGACGCAACTATAATTAAGTAATACTAGAGCTAAAAATAAAAAAATAAAAAATAAGTATTAAACTTTGATTAGGTTTATTGAACTTTTCATATATTTTTTAAACTTTTCCTGATACATATTTATATTTTTAAGTCCTATATAGAGACATCATTATCGGTATTATTAAATTGTTATTTTTCTTTTACATATAAAAACAAATTAATTACCACCCATCAATCTATTGATTTTTTCATAAAAAAATATAAAAAGATATGACAAATTATCGAATAAATATATAACTTTGGAATTTCGGATTTAAGGATCGGTATTAAATTATTCTAAAAAAATATTATAAAATATCTAGGTAATGCTCTCGGAACAATTTGAAATTTGATTTGTTGGTCATCGATCATCATTTTCATCTAAGATACACATACTGTGATACATACGAAAAGTATATTAGAAAGTACGATGAATATTTCAGGTAAAGCAATGCAGCCTCTTAATCTTGTGTTTGCAGCAAAAGTAACATCTTTAGTCATATCATATTCATACTTTCAACTTTCTCCACATCAATAATTAAATTGGTCGTACGCATATACAAAATTTTATCAGCCATACATTGATGAAACACGAATACAATAATCCCTTAAATCGAAATTTCATTATAACGAATTAAAATTTATATACAAGAACTTCATGACAAAATACATAGAAAATATATATCACTACCCTGAATTAAAGGGATAAACAGCTGAATTTTCATTTATATCACGCAGGCTATTTACTGATGTCCGTCCCAAATATTCAGAATCAATTGGTAATTAATTAATAAAACCATATATTGCTGGCCCTTGTTTGACTCTTAAAATAGCATCGATGACTTTAAGAGAACATGCCAAAATGATACTAAGGAATGTAACTAGCCATGAACTTGGACTTTCCAACTGCTCCAGGAACTGGAAATAAGACAAGTTACCTTAATCTTGCCGTCATGGTTCCTTGGCTATCTATATAAATTTCTATCACTCCATGCCATGCCTAGCCAGGAAATTAACAACATGATGAAGCTAACATTGTTTGCCAAGTTACTCCTCTCTTTCTGCCTATTGGCATCATCACTTAACTACAGTGAAGCCAATCAGGCTGAGAACCTTCGAAGGTTGATCAAGTCGAAAAGAGCAAAAAATGCACTTGCAGCCCGTTCCCAGGAGGAAAGGAATGTCCAAGAAGTGTACAGCACTGCTTCTGTGTATGTTGGGCCTCATGATGGTTCAATGGAAAATGACAAGATTACTGCATTGCCCGGTCAACCTAATGGCATAAACTTTAACCAGTACTCAGGCTATGTGACTGTTGATCCTCAAGCTGGACGAGCTCTCTTTTATTATTTTGTTGAGTCACCCCAGAATTCGTCAACCAATCCTTTGGTTTTGTGGCTCAATGGAGGTAACTGTTACATACTAAAACGCACTATGCTTTAGTATAATTCTTCTCGTTGAATTAGCTCAAACATAAATATATGTTTGCAGGGCCAGGATGTTCCTCATTTGGGTATGGAGCTATGACTGAATTAGGACCCTTCAGAGCAAATAGTGATGGCAAAACACTATTCCAAAACAACTATGCTTGGAACAACGGTGAGCAAGTTATTCTGCCACTCACACAACTTAAACTTCTTACTCAACTATTTTCTCCGAGGCAACACTGTAAAAACTATGTAATACTAACAATGGTTCCAAACAATGGCAGTGGCAAATGTAATCTTCTTGGAATCACCAGCTGGGGTCGGCTTTTCATATTCAAATACATCTTCTGACTACGATCGCGCTGGTGATAACACTACTGCAGCCGATTCCTATACCTTTCTTGTCAACTGGCTTGAGAGGTTCCCGCAGTATAAAACTCGGGATTTCTTCATAGCTGGCGAGAGCTATGCTGGTCACTATGTGCCTCAGCTTGCAAACACAATTCTGTACCACAACCAAAACTCAAATCAAACTGTTATCAACCTCATAGGAATTGCGGTATGTTTGATTTGATCAATATCTCATCTTTCCTGCAATTTAATGTATGTTCTTTTCACTAACTTGTTGAATGGCAATAATAATATGTTCTTTAGGTAGGTAATGGAGTGCTTAACGATCTTACAGACACGTACGGGGATATAGATTATGTATGGACTCACGCTTTGATATCAGATGAAACCTACAAAGGCATTTACAAGTACTGTGACTTTGTGAGTGGTAACTCTTCGGATCTATGTGAGGAGTTTTTGGACACGGCAGCGAAGGAGACAGGAAGCATTGATCCTTACAACATTTATGCCCCACTTTGCCACAAAGACGAAGATTCATTCGATGCTCAAGAGAACGGATCAAATGGTTCAGTAAGTTTCTTTTAGATAATGCAAGAGTCTAGATTACCGTAGGAAACAAAGTTTTGAAATAGTAGAACGCTATTGTTTTTTATTGTTTAATTTAATTCAGCATCACATTACGAAGATATTCTTATTTTTTTTAAAGGTATATATCACGAATTCAAAACTTTAGTAACATTTTATTTACAAATAATAGTTGGCATTGCTTGACAAATAATTTATAATTGTATAGCTATCTAGTACCATATTAGCAACAAGTTTGACAGATATTTTGTTGGATGAACTATTAGTATTGCTTGACAAATGCCTAAATGTCAAATGTCTTTAAAAAGACGGATATATTTGTCTTTTTTTTTTTTTTTAAACATTGAACTGAGCTAAATAATAATAATAATAATAAAAACAGTTTTGATGTTTCTCAAAAAATCTCTTTCAACTTGGTTATTGTAACAATTGACCCGATAATAGAAGACGAATAACTCTCTTAAAAAATATCCAAAAGTTTTATTGAAGAAATTTTTGGGAGAAAATATATTTAGTGCTCAAAAGATTTAACATAGTATCTTATACACTTTAAAATATAATAAATTTCAGAATTAATGACTTCTATTATTTGCTAAAGGCAACAACATATAAAATTTATGACAAATTATAGCAATCAATTAGAATTAGGAAAGGGCTTTGCTGCAGAATCCTAGTTATATCTTATTTACCCTTTTAGGCAAGTAAAAGAAATACTAGTTAGATCTTATTTACAAATAGGAAAAGACTTTAATTAAATATTTAATTAAAGAAATATTGGTTCAACTAGAAAAAGGGAGTATAAAAGGATTATGATTCCTATATAATATAGGAAACCCACATTGCTTAGGAAAGCAATAGAAGGGAGCATAGGAATACTATATAAAGAGAGCCTAGTTCTTTAGTTGAGTGCAATCATATTTTCTGAGATAAGATCAATCCTTTGGGGATTATTCTAGTAAATTAGAATTTAGAGATCAATTTGTTCTCAAGAGGTCTTTCTAACCTTCTTAAGAGGTTTTTTCTTATAAAGATTATTTGTCGTTGTCTCGTGAACGTGGACATATTACCGAACCATGTAAAATTTGTGTCTTGCTATTATTATTGTGATTAATTATTTTGACCTGCAATTACCAATTTTGATCGAGATAGTTGTTTGGTTGTTCGTAGGCTATACTTAGTATTTCCTAGATTGGATTAATCTAAGTTTACTGTGTCGGTATCAATCTGAAATTTTTTCAACAAGTGGTATTAGAGCCTGTTTCCATTCTGATACTATTCATGACGGTCACTGTTCACGATAGTAACTGTTCATCGACACTGTTTAATGGTACTGTTTTGGTATTTGACGAGATGGGTGAAAACAAGAGCGATCACTACGTAAAGGTCCATGGTTTTGATGTTCTTTGATTCAATGGAAGAAACAATTTTAGCAGATGGTAGACTACGGTAATGGATATCCTGATTAATACTGATCTGGTAGATGCGATAGATGGGAATCAACATTGATTTCACGTGATTATGATGCAGCAAAGTTCGCGAAGATGGATAGAAAGGCTTGTAGTACTATTCGTCTCTGTCTTGATGCTGTACTTGCGCATAATTACCGTGACGAAACGACTGCAAAGTCTGTTTAGGACAAGTTGGAGAAAACTTATCTCAGGAAGAATCAAATGAGTTTACTTTACCTTTAGAAAAAGCTATTCTCGTTTAGAATTGAACCAAGTAAACTCATGACTGATCATGCTACTGAATTTGAATGCTTGTTTTCATAATGCGAAGATTTAAAGGTTTCTTATGATAATAATAACATGTCTTTGTTATTTTTGACTTCATTATTACCTAAGTGAGAGGTATTAGTTGATACATTGGTAACGAACAAGACGAAGAAGTTAGTCTATGATGATGTTGTTGCCACCGTTCTTACGAAGGCTGCCACAAGAAAGATATGGTTGATGATGCACAAGCACATGGACTTATGGTCAGAGGTCGGAATCAAGGTAATACAAGTAATGGAAACAAGTAAAGTAGCAAGAAAAAGAATAGAGGCCGCTCACAATCTCCTGGGAGAGATATGTCTAAAGTTAAGTGTTATAGTTGTCACAAGAAGGATTACTACAGACATGATTATCCGAATACAAATGATAAGGGTGTCAAGTAAGAGAGAATTGGCGAGGTACATTTGATTGAGTCTACTTCGGATAGCATTAATGGTGATGTTGATGCTATTATTACAAGGGACTTAGCAGATGTATTGATGACTAATGTTGATGATTATCTGTATGAGAGATGGGTGCTTGATACCACAGTATCTTACCACTGATGTCCAATTAAGAAATGGTTTATCACATATCATGAGGTAAAAGGTGGATAAGTTCTTATGGAGGATTCAAGAGCATGCAAGATAATGGGCGTTGGTACTGCTCAATTCCGATTAGTAGATGGGTCAGACAATTTATAGAGGTTCATCATGTATCAGCTCTTTCTAAAGGGCTGATTTCTCTTGGGGTACTTGAGACTCAAGGTTTTAGGTTTGTAGGTGAATATGACCATTGTTGTATGTACAATGGTGATAGACTGATGCTCATAAGTGTTAGACATGCTAACTTATATTTTCTTAGAGGAGATACGGTTGAAGGTAGAGCTATGGTCTCAGAGGTTTTAGATAAGAAGAGCACGACCCAAACTCAGTTATGACACATGCGCTTAGGGCATGTAGGTGAGCAAAGGTTGAAGACTTTGAGTAAGTGAGGCTTGCTTGGTGATGAGCAGTGAGAGAAGTTGGATTTTTGTGAGCATTGCTTCCTAGGGAAGCAAACTTGGGTGAGATTTGATATAGCTAAGCATACGACTACAAGTATAGTTGAGTACATCCATAGGATGTGTGAGGGCCTTCTAGAGTGTTTTCAAAGGAGGTTCCATTTGGTTTGTTAGTTTTATTGATAACTTCAGCTAGAGGGTATGGATTTACACTATGACGAAAAAAAATGAAGTCACCAACATCTTTAAACAGTGGAGTGCGATGGTAGAGAAGTAGACTTGCAGGGTTATCAAGATAGTGAGATCCGACAACGGTGGGGAATACACCGAAGACCCCTTGCAGGTATATTATCAAGAGTATGATATTCGTTAACATTTTACAGTTAAAAGGACACCACAATAAAATGGTGTAGCAGAAAGAATGAACCGCATACTACTTGAGAGAGCACGGTGCATGTTGTCTAATACTGGATTAGGCAAGATATAGTGGGTTAAAGCCGTATCAATGGCGTATTACCTCATAAACTGGTATCCATCATTAGCTATCGATTTCAAGACACCCATAGAGGTATGGTTTGGTATTCCTATAGATTATTCACATTTAAAAATTTTTAGATGTCCTGCTTATTTTCATGTTAAGGAAGATAAAATAGGGGTTGGAGTTAGGAAGGGTATTTTTCTAGGCTATCCAGAAACAGTCAAAGGGTATAGGATTTGGTGCCCTGAGATGGAAAAATGTGTAATTTCTAAGGATATTAAGATCCATAAGGAAGCATTGTTACAACCTAAGTGTGACAAATGCAAGGATGGGTCTCCTGTATGGAAACAGGATAGTCTTGATGGTGAGGGTGATTTTCTGTAATTAGGTGATGATAATAGTTCACAAAGGGGTTTGTCGAGTTCTAGTCATGGTGATGAGAATTCTAGTCATAGTGATGATAGAATTGGGGACATAACAAAGATTGAGCCAGAAACTATTACAGAGGAGGTTCTTAAGGAGGAATCTAATGAACAGTAAAGGTAGGAGCAACAGGTTCCTCTGCCGTCGTTGGCAACACAAAGAGAACGTCTGATTATTAGAGCATCTATTAGATATGGATTTGAAGATATGACAGCATATGTGTTTTCTGTTTATCAAGAGTATGAGGATGCACCTACTACATATAAGCAAGCTTGCAAAAGCATGTATATTGATGAGTGAAAGGTGGCTATAGATGAGAAGATGGAGTCTCTTCACAAGAATCATACATGGGAGCTAGTGACACTTTTAAAGGGAAATAAGGTCATAGGTTGTAAATGGGTATACACTTTGAAAGACGACATTTCAGATTCCAAAAGGGAATCTACTAGTGTAAGATTCAAGGCAAGATTGATCGCTAAAGGATTTACACAAACTGAAGGTGTGGATTACAATAAAGTTTTCTCTCTAGTGGTTAAGCACACTTCTATCCGTATCATTTTAACTATGGTGGCATAGTTTGACATGAAGCTCGAGCAACTAGATGTGAAAACTGTTTTATTGCATGGAGATATGAAAAGAGGACATTTACATAATTCAATCGGAAGATTTACTATTGCTAGGCAAGAGAATAAGGTATGCAAACTTAGAAGTCATTGTATGGGTTGAAGCAAGCTTCTCGGTAGTGGTACTTAAAGTTTGATACTTTTATGTTGGAGTTAAAATTCACACGTAGTGAGTATGATCATTGTGTGTATTTCAAAAGGTAAGATGATAGTTCTTTTATCTACTTATTACTTTACGTTGATGATANGTTGATTGCTGCTAAAAACATACATGAGATAGAGCTGCTAAAGATCAAGTTAAGCAAGAAGTTTAAGAAGAAAGACTTGGGTTCAGAGAAGAAGATACTAGGGATAAAGATGGTAAGGGATAAAAAACTTAAAAGATTGTCTTTATCACACGAGCAATATCTTGAGAAGATAGTTATTAGATTTAACATGGATAGAGCTAAACCGGTTAGTACTCCATTGGCTTCTCACTTCAAGCTTTCGGGATTAGATTCACCTGCTACTGTAGCAGAGAAGGAATACATGTCACAAGTTCCTTATGCTAGTGTAGCTGATAGCTTGATGTATGCCATGGTTTGAACACGTCCCAACATTGCGCATGCAGTGAGTTTGGTTAGTCGATATATGACTAATCTAAGTAAGACACATTGGCAGGTGGTCAAGTGGATATTGAGGTATCTTCGAGGTACATTGATGTTGGTTTGATTTACGAGAGGTCATCACAATTTACTGCAAAAGGGTATGTTGACTCAGACTATGCTGGTGATTTGAACAAGCGTTGATCTACAACGGGTTATTGTTTTACATTGGCAGGGGGCCCTATATCTTGGAGGTCTATGTTACAGTTAGTAGTTGTCTTATCAATGACAGAGACAAAATATATGGCAGTGACAGAGGCAATGAAAAATGCCTTATGGCTTCGAGGCTTAGTTCGTGACTTGGGTGCGACTCAGAACGTTATTACAGTTCTTTGTGATAGTCAAATTGCCATTCATTTGGCTAAGAAT
>JANLJB010002586.1:4421-25216 GCA_026212285.1 Bursera cuneata
AAGCCTCGAAGTCTCAAAAACCAACCTTTAATTCCTCAATTTAAAGCTACAATTTTTAAGCAAGTGTGAAAGATAATCTAATATGAGTACTTTTGGTTATTTGTCAGTCTTGTTGTTTGTGATTGCAATTCCTATGTATAATTGAATCAAAAATTTTAATTTACTTCTTATATTATAAGTGACCACTACAGTCTCCAACTCATCCATGTGAAAAAATAATATTTGATTAGTATCACCTTCATACTTCCTATCTTACAAGAATTTCAATTGAACCAATTTTACTGAATTACGCTTAAATGGGTGAGACTCTCGACACTCGACATCAAATCTGAAAATCTTCGTCTTTGCTCATTACATACGTACGGTATTCGGAAAATAGTCCATTCAATTTTACACCCCTCAACAAATTTTTTTTTTTTTTTTTAAGTTTCATTCTTATTGCTTTTTTTTTTTTCACTACAATTATTGAAATCAAGAACATAAAGTTCTTACTGATGTGGGTTTAGGAAATAAATCTCTATTTATTATATTCTCTTCGAGACTTTGAAACGTGATTCATAGCATCTTTTATTAATGTATTTGTCAATATATATAAACATAATTATCTTCGTTGAATCTCTTATTTTCATATATTATTCTTNGTAACACCTAGTATATAAAAAAATGAAAATGATTTTGATAACTTTCAAAATAGCAAATAAAATATATATCCTTTATGGTATAGCTTAAATAACATTATTACATTCGTTGATTTTTTTCTTAACAACCCATCTCTATTTTCACAATTCTATTTGAAAACACTAATAACTCGTATAAGAAAAATTATAAATATATCTTCGTGGTAATATGAAATTTTAGTAATAGAAAAATCCTTAAATATATTTAAGCACTGAAAGTATTTTCTGAAATACAAGATAGCTTCATCGAAACCTTAATGATTAATTCTCAAATCTGCTCTTCAAAAGTCATGTTGTTAATTTCAGTGCATCATTATTTATATCAAAGTTTTTGACTTTTGAGTTCTAATAGCTTGTGAATCAGTTTGAACAATATTTATGGGGAAGCTATTTCTTAGCTAGATTGACCGAATCTAGTACTAGTAAGTGAACTCATTTAATTTTATTATAAATGCTCAAAATAATTAAATGGGTTGATTAACATCGAATCTACCTTATTTCAATTGCTTTCTTTAGGGTGCGTGGGCATGTAGCACTCATCTCCAATTTTTTTTTTTTNTTTAAATTATTCAAATTTTTGTCAAACCAACCCTAATTCACAACTTTTTTTATATCCAATATTACAATCAAATGATATTTATATAGGTTAAATTTATTAAACTAACGGTGATATAAGTAATTCATTTATTTATGATAGTCTTAATACGTATTTTTATGACAAAAGTTTATTAATAAAAAAATAATGTTAATATGATATGCATAATTGAATAATTATAAAAAAAGATGAAATAATATTTTTAAGATATGTTTTAGGAAGAATAATATTTAATTTTAGTTTTTTACAAACAGTAAAATAATTACCACGAAAAGATGGTGATGGCAGGTGGTAAGTACAGAGAGTGNGGCACTTTCCCGCCGCCCAATCGTGATTCGTGACAAACTAGTATAGTCTTGCTTTGCTTCCCACAAACAAGCCAAAGCCCACACACACTCTTATACTTTGACTACCAACTCCAAACAACTTTCTTTTTCTTTCTATAATTCCCCCAATTCCAAACCCTAACTCTCTCTTCATTCCCTCAATGGAGCTTCGTTCTCGTCGACGCATCGGCCAGCCATCTACCGATGGTAATTTTTCTTCCTCTTCTTTCCCTTTCTCTTTTGTTTTAATTTTTCTCGTTTGGTTACGCGTAAAAAAAAAAAGTGCTTTTTTGAAGCTTTGTTTTGCGATTCTAGCGCCAGAAATTCGCGGCTTTTTTATTTTCGTTTTGTGAGAATAAGCTCTGTTTGGTCGATCATACTTGATGGTGGATTGTTTGGCACGCAAGAAACGCTTCTTTTATTTGGTTGTACAAAATGGTAAAGAAAGATTGAATATTTTGCATTTTGAATTTTTTTCAACTTTTTTTTTTTTTTNTTTTTTTTTTTTTTAAATTCTGTTTGGCGAGAAGAAATGGAATAGCATAATTAAAGTTTTTTTTGAACCAGAGATGCTGTTTTGTGGTTTATTGATATGAAATTGCACGTTACAAATATAAGTTTCACGTTACCAAGTGTTATTGCTTGTGGTAACATTATTGATATTGTGTAATCATAGCAATTCCCTTGTTAGTAGTGATCTCTAGTATTGAATGAATCAGGCGATGAGCAAAGTCAGAAAGATGGTAAAAATTTGGAGCAAGCTGAGACTTCGGAGAAAAATTTAACCGAGTTAGATACAGCCAATAGGAAATCAGATGACATTGTCGAGGACACAGGGGATCAAAATGTAATTGCAACTGAAGGTAATCTGGGTGCATCAGTCGAAGAGGTGAAAAAGAGGCCAAAGGTAATTAACATTGTAGATGATATATTGCGACTTAGTAGAGATGAGATTGAAGCTGATTTCTTAGCATTAAATCATAAATTGGGAGAGTCTAAAGGGGTCAAGAAGAGACCAAAGAGTGTGCAAAGAAGACTCGATCGACTCTTTCCAGGTTTGTGTATTGAACGCATAGCACCTTATGGTTGTTGAATTCATTATATGGAATAAATTCTTCCTTAATCTGTGCTTGTTATAAATATCAGAATTACGTTTTTTATTTTTTGATATTTTGAATAAATTCTATTGGGTTCTTGGAGCAGAAATTAATAGCGACCGAATGGCTATTCTGGTCTGTATCAAAGAGGGTTTTGTATCTCTGTATTTATTGATAATTATACCTACTCATGAATCAGGCACTAAGACATTGAAGGAAATTAACTTTGAAGAAATGGAATCATCTCCTGAGAAAATCAGATATTGTTCAAACAAAGCAATTTATATTCCTTCTTCAGAATCTGATGTTAGCAGCTCCAATGATGATTGTAAGTTATTATTTCTGTTATCCTTTTATTTGTTGTTAGTAAAATTTTCACTCTTATAGTTAATTTCCTATACTAAATGGAATTTTTATGAGGTTGAATAGGGGTAAAAAAATTGGTGATGCTCTCTAATGGGTTATTTTTCATAGAAACAAATGGGTTTTGTGGAACAAGATTTCATAGTTCATTCTAGCTGTGGATTGTATTGTGACTAACTATGAAAGAAAATTATGAGTGTAGGCGAAATTTATGAGGTTCAAGATGTTGTGGACTTAAATCGTAGGGTAAAGATTAAAGATAGCATCTTCAATTGGGGAAGAGGTGATAGTGTTCCTGTCAATGACTATGCTGAGCCTTCAGCAGAGTTGGTGAAGGAGGACTCTTTAGAGCGTAATAATGAGCAACAATCAGCTCAAGGAAAAAGGGATGGAAATGGGTTGAATAGAAAGAGAAAAGCTACAGGAAAGAGGAAAAAACAGAAAAAACGTCCAACGTTGATGTGGGAAATATGGGAAGAAGAACATGAGAAATGGATTGATGAGCATCTAATGGACGATGTAGATTTGGAGCAACAGAATGGAATAATAACTGAGACTGCTGTTGAGCCATCGGATTTGGTTATGCCTTTGTTAAGGTACCAAAAGGAGTGGTTGGCCTGGGCTTTAAAACAGGAGGAATCTGCAATCCGAGGGGGAATCCTTGCAGATGAGATGGGAATGGGAAAGACCATTCAAGCAATTGCCCTTGTCCTTGCCAAGTGGGAATTTTTCAGGACAAATGGTGAACAAGAAGGACCCTCTAGTTCTTCAACAAGTTTGCCTGGAGTCAAATGCACTCTTGTAATTTGTCCTGTCGTTGCTGTAAGACAGTGGGAATCTGAGATTAATCGGTTTACCTCAACGGGAAGCACCAAAGTGCTTGTTTATCATGGGTTGAACAGAGAGAAGAGTACTAAGCAATTCTTGGAATATGATTTTGTCATAACGACATACAACACTGTTGAGGCTGAGTACAGGAAGTATATGATGCCACCCAAGCAGAAATGTCCATATTGTGGGAAACCCTTTTATCAGAAGAAGCTTGTAGTTCACCTGAAATATTTTTGTGGGCCTGATGCTGCTAGAACTGCAAAGCAGTCTAAACAAGAGAAGAAAAAGACAAAAGCTTCAGCATTTATGTTGGAACCTGATATTAAATCAGCTAGGGGTAATAGTAGTTGTAATGATGCTCAAATGGGAAAGAGACATAAGAATAAAACATCACCTGAAATGAATTCTTCAGCAGGAGATGTAAAGAAAGGGAAATCTCTTTTGCACTCTGTGAAGTGGGAGCGGATCATTTTGGATGAGGTGAGGGCACATGAGCATTTGTTTTAATTTGAACTTGCTTTTGTATGATGCAATCTTCTAATTCTTATTGATTTCCTATCTCTCTCTTCAATCTTTCTAGTGAGAAGATCTTGCTGTTTCTAGTTGCTAGAAGAAAAAGAATTAAATTAAAAAAGAAGTACTCAAACTTAATTGTTTGGATTGATATTTAATAAGTGAAAAGTTAGCTTGATGAAAGATTTCCTTTTCTAAAATTATGAATCTTTTTATAGTTTTTCTTTTCCTAATTCTTTTCGAACTTCACTACTTTTTATGTTCTCTTCTCATCTTATAATGTCAAACATTGGTAACCCCCTTGATCTTACCATTAATTTTAATAGTTTATTTTTTCATAATTTAGGCTCATTTTGTTAAAGATAGGCGTAGTAATACAGCAAAAGCCGTTCTCGCTTTAGAGTCTATGTACAAATGGGCTTTAAGTGGCACTCCTCTGCAGAATCGTGTTGGGGAACTTTACTCTTTGGTAAGATTATTTTATATGGAAAAAAAAAAATGTAATATAGCAACTCATGCTCTCAAATTTATAAAATTGCGGTGGCATCATTGACAGGTTCGCTTCCTGCAAATAACTCCATACTCATATTACTTGTGCAAGGATTGTGACTGCAGGGTTCTTGATTACAGGTTGGTTTCAGTTTCGAGATTGTTAAAAGTTGTGTGCATTTTATGATGGATATCCTTGCAGCTTACTAGAGTTAGTTTATAAAGAAAATTTATATATGATGTGAAATTGTAATTGGCTCATTCGGGCTTTGTGCCTTTCTCATAGGAAAATTGGATATGATAGTTTTTCCATGAGATTTTTTAGGCTTCTTCATACTGGAAAGCACATGGCTAAAACTTTCCTCCCATGTGGCTTCTCATCTTTGAGATGGATCTTGCCTTTTGCTGTATAGATTTAGCTCAAGGGGGGAAGATATATTATTTGAATAGAATTGCTATCCCCTACTTGGCTTTTTTTGATATCTTTGCATTTATCTAATCCACTCATGTAGCCTCTCTATATTTTCCTTAATATATTTTTGGTTTCTTATCCAAAAAACAAAGAAGTTTCACAGTGTCCCTTAATTAGTTATCAACTCAATGTCATTCTCCTTGTACTAACTTGGTAACATGGAAGTTTGCTTGCAAATTTGCCTCATTTTAACGTTTGTGTGATGTGTTGTTTCTGGATAAGATATTTTTAATTCTCAAGTATCCTGACCTGAGGTCTAGGTTAAGATACAAGTTTTCTTATCAGTGCATTAGTCAATGAGGAAGCAGACTGCTTTAGTTACAGTTTGTTTTTTGTTTGTAACTGTTGAAGAAATCTAGTTGATTTTTGTGTCATTTATTGTACTATTTACTTCCTTTTTCTGTTGCTTCTCCTATTCTCCTCATCTTAATTTTGTGTATGTTAGACAAAGTTCATATATATGTGTTTGTGTGCATGTGCTCTATGTATGTTGGACAAAAATTTATGTCATTTTTGTCTTCTCTGTTTCCCTTTTAATTTCACTAATTTGCAACGTTTTTCCATTTTTCTGGTTGCCCTGAATGTTTTAACAATTTTTCATATAATTTCCATGATGACTTTTGCAGTTCAACAGATTGCCCAAACTGTCCTCATAGCTCCGTGAGGCATTTTTGTTGGTGGAACAGAGTGAGTTTTGCTTTTACTTGGCTTTTGTTTCTATTTTATTGGTTTATGATGGTGTATTTTCTGTATCTAGACTATATTTTATAGGGAAAATATCTATTAATGTATTATCATTGTTAGTATGTGGCTACTCCAGTGCAATCACATGGAAATCTTGACAGAGGAAAAAGAGCCATGATATTGCTAAAGCACAAAATTTTGAAGAACATAGTTCTAAGACGCACTAAGAAAGGCAGAGCTGCGGATCTTGCCCTTCCTCCTAGAATGGTACGTTCTCCTGCCAAAAGATGAAGAGTATTAATTCAGTTGCCCTGTTCTAAACTTTCTGACGATCCATCTGCTCCCAATGTCCCATTCCTACAGGTTTCGTTGAGGCGGGATAGCTTGGATATTAGAGAAGCAGATTATTATGAGTCACTGTACAGTGAAAGTCAGGCACAATTTAATACGTATGCTACCCTCTATAGCTATTTCCCTGTTTTGTTTTCTGTTAAAAGTTTGCAACATTGTGTAACTTTTATAATTGGATCTTTTCTATTTTATTATCAGTTATTATTTTAAGAGCTTTTTTGTTTTCAAAATCCAAGTGATTCTAATAGTTTTACATTTATGCTTTTCCTTGCAGATATGCGAAAGCAGGAACCATTATGAATAATTATGCTCATATATTTGACCTTCTCACACGATTGCGGCAGGTGAATGATTATTATCTAGCTATGATTGTTACCGTTGCGAACTGTTTGGATTGCTTTTTATTGGCATAATTAATGGTGGCTAAAAGAATAATATGTATAGAACGTTCTGATTGAATTTGAGTGGTAACAATTTATTTGTCTATATATATGAGAAAATAATAACAGGTGTCATGCACTAGTTTGGTTAATTTGTGGACCTGTTAAGAGTTTATTGGGAGTTGATTTAATTGTAAACATGAGCCCATCACATATTAAACCTTTAAAATTGTTTTGAAAACATAGATTTTGAAATTGTGGAAACTTTTGTTGTGATTAGTTTTCCCAATTACCTTGCTTTCATAATCAGGTCATATCTTAAATAGAGTAAAACATTTGCAAGGTTTGACTTGTGGGATTTTTGGTTTGGAGTCTTTGTTGGTTTCTCATGCAGAGTTTCAATGTTAGTCATTGGTGGAAGGTTTTTTTTTTTCAACTTCTTTTTTATAACAAAAACCACTAAAATGCTTCTACGATGTTGTATGCTTTTGTCTTTTTGTCTCATCTTTTTGTGTAAAATTGCAGGCAGTTGATCATCCTTATCTTGTGGAATATTCTCGAACTGCTATGCTAAGAGGTGGAGGTGAGGCTGATACTGAACCTGTTCAACAAGTATGTGGTGTTTGCCATGACTTGGCTGATGATCCTGTGGTGAGTTATAATATTTACGTTTTATAGCTTACTTCGAGCTTTTGTTTTTGCCTTTCCTCCGATTCTTTTTGTTGCCTTTCTCTTTTTGGTTAGTTCTGCATGAAAGATGGTCATCACTAACATTTATCCATAGTATCCCTAATGGAAAATGAACTGGGACAAATCCTTTTGATTAGGACAAAAGTACTGCAATCGAAGAAGTAAATGACACTGTTACCCAAAATGTCTTAGGATACGGCTTGTAATTTACTTTTGTACTACCTTTCTGCTGTTTAATACCCAAATTATTTTACAATAGTGATAATACCGAGGTTTCAGGACCAAGTGAAAAATCATTTAAACTGTCAAAAAGCCTGTATGGAGCCCTTGTCTTTGTTTCTTATAAAACTGGGCTATTCTAAGCCTAGTCTTAAATTGATATTTTTTAAAATCTTTTTCTTATTGTTACAGGTTACAAATTGTGCACATGCCTTTTGTAAAGCTTGTTTACTTGATCCTTCTGCTTCAAAGTTCAAAACCAAGTGCCCTACATGTTCCATTCCACTTACTGTTGATTTTGTTACCAATGAGGGTGCTGGTGATCGTACTAGTAAAACAACCATCAAGGGATTTAAATCTTCAAGCATTCTAAACAGAATACAACTTGAAGATTTTCAGACAAGCACAAAAATAGAGGCTTTGGTAAGTAATTCTTGAAACTCGGACATTTTGTTTTTTAACAGAACAATTTTTTTTCTACTTCTTACCAATATGGTTTAAAGCAAAAGCAAGCGCTTTATGCATCCTATGTAAAGAGAGCATCTATTTAACAGTTGTTTAACAAAGGACTTCTTTGCTTGTAGCATGGCACAAGCTATGCAAGCATTTTTGGGATGAGAGAATCTAATGTATGATAAAAGAAATATTTATTAATTATTCTCTTATGATGAATATATTGGAGTTGTAAGGCTTTTGCAATAATATTAATAATTTGGGTTGCAAGGCTTTGTCTGGCTGCTGCTATTGTTGAACAGACATATGATTATGCCAGGGACTGTCTTGCTTAATGTTTTTGGGAAATTGAATTGTTAAGTTTGAAATTATTCTGGAAATATTATTCATCAATAGATGCTAAAAGCGTATCAACAAGAAAGCTGCAGATGGCTGATATTTAGATGTTGAGATTGACAAGAGGTGACATCAGAAAAGATGAAAAAATCAGTTTATTTTTGAAAAGTAAATGTTACATAGGTCAAGGTACTTTGCTTAAATACATATTTGGTGCCCTTTTACAATGTTCCGTCATGGAATGGTATAGATGATATAGCTTGGAATTGTATAATTGGTTGATCTGACAACGGTCATTGGCTGGACCATCGATGGAACCTTATTTTGGTAGATACACTTTTGTCATAAAATATTTTTTTATTCTTATCATAGTAAAGAGCCTTCTTCCTAAAAAATCTAACATAAACTCACTCTAAGAAGACAATAACAGAAAATGATTTTGGTTAATATGAAAAGGTTATGCTCTGCATGTCTTGCATATCTTCTGATCTGTCTCCTTTTCAGAATCTGCAATTATGTTAAAATTATCTGTCTTTTAACTATTTTTGAGTGTGTTTCTAATGCTGTAGAGGGAAGAAATTAGATTCATGGTTGAAAGAGATGGTTCTGCAAAAGGGATTGTTTTCAGCCAGTTCACATCATTCTTAGATCTCATAAATTACTCTCTCCATAAGGTAAAGCAACTGCTGAATCAAAGTTTTCCACTGGAATTTCAAATTGAATTGCAATGCTAATTAGTATTGGTCTTTATGCAGTCTGGCATAAACTGTGTTCAATTAGTGGGAAGTATGTCCATAGATGCAAGAGATGCTGCTATCAGGAGATTTACTGAAGATCCTGATTGCAAGATTTTCCTTATGAGCTTGAAAGCTGGAGGTGTTGCGCTCAATCTTACAGTTGCATCACATGTGAGCAGTCCCTTATCTTATAGTTGTAATGTTATCTTGGTAGGGAATCATGGCTAAGAATCCATAATGATTTGTTAAAGGTCCAATTCATTTGCTTACAGGAGTTAAACATGGGAATTTGTGTTTACAAGAAATGATCTAGTCAGTGGCTACTTTATATTCTTACTGAGGGAAGTCCATAAAAGAAATTTATGTTTCATTTTTTTCGAAAAGACAAGCATGGTTCACTTGTTCGACTTGAAAAATAATTTGAACTACTACTTCTTTCATTTTCTTTTTACTTCGTTATATCCTTTTTTAACTTGTACTTGATCCATCTAGGGGTGATCATATGTTTTAGGATGGAGTTGAAAAGCATTTCCTGCCTCCAAGTAGCTCTTTTTTCTGCCTAACCACTTCAATGTTCTTTAGACCATAATATAGTCCCCCATTTTCTGGATAATGTCTTAATATTTTGTTCCTGTCTAGGTTTTTCTGATGGATCCTTGGTGGAACCCTGCTGTGGAGCGGCAGGCTCAGGATAGAATCCATCGAATAGGGCAATATAAGCCAATCAGGTGGGGCTTTTCGAATGCTGCTATAATGCCCAAAGATCTATGAGAACATAACTACATTATTTCTTTCTATGAGGGGAGTAACATTGTCTTTATTTCCAGGATTGTGAGATTTATTATTGAGAATACAATCGAGGAAAGGGTTTTGAAACTGCAAGAGAAGAAGGAACTGGTGTTTGAAGGGTAAGACTGCATATCTGCCAGTTTTTTTTATTTTTTAATTTTTATTTATTTATTTAAATAATATCTAGTTATTCCAAGAAATAGGCTTGAGTCATTGCAATTTTGTTCTAAGGATTTTTACCCTTATATAGGACTGTTGGCGGCAGTGCGGATGCTTTGGGAAAATTGACAGAGGCAGACATGAGGTTTCTATTTGTCACATGAGCAGGACTTTTCATGAAGATGAAGCAAAATTTTTGTCTTACAGTTATATATAGATCATCTGCCACCATTAAAATCCATATTTTGTTCCAGATTGTAAAGATAAGATGGTGCACATTATATTGACCATTTCATTTATGCTGGGGTCAACTCCAAAGTTTAATTTTTGTGCGATTTATCTTCTCCTTCAGATGAAAATGACCACATGACGGCGTGTTTTAGCCCTCAGGTATGTAGAAAAATGTGAACCTGTAGGAGAGGACTATAGGATTTAAGAAAGTGTTGCCAGTTAGCATATATAGTATTTTCCTATTACCGTGGCTGTATTGGGATGAACCACGTTTAGCCAACCGGTGCTTCGAGTTGAACGTAAATAAGCAGCTGTATAAGTGCCAGGAGATTATAGCAATATGTCGTACCGTAAGAATGGCATTGGCCGGTCTCTTTCAAGTTCTAATACTAGGATTTATAATTCTGTGACTAGGGCAATATGACCGTGTGCGGATAAGATTTCCTGAACCTTACCAAAAGTCAGCTGTGAAACAATATTTCTGAGCGAAACCTACTAAACGGGTTAACATGACAGTAACATTCATGTCTGCATTACAGAGCACGAAATCTGTGGAACCCGAAAAAAGATTGCTTGTAGGGATTAACCCTATCGGAAGGGGTAATATTACATATATAATTTACAACTTTTAACTCATACGATAATGGACATAATTGTATGGACAATTCAAAAACTAAAATGAATTAAAAATATTTTAGTAAATAATGTTTCAATCACTAATGTAATAATATTGTGTCATGTTAGATTGTATGAATTCGCTGTATGTATAATTATATATATAATTTGTTGAGTGGTTAGACATGAAGATTTGCCACTGATATACTTTAACCATAAAGATCACACAACCAAAGCCTTTTATAAGAAACAACGACCGAAACATTGCACAACTTAGGCATTTTATAAGAAACATCCCGCTTTGCCAAACCAATGTCAGTATCTCTACAAAATTTTAAAGCTCAGAGAATTATTCTGGTAAACAGAAAAAACAAATTGTACGGAATCTCGTGTGCCAGCCAAATATGAAGGAGCCAAAGGCTTCTTCATACATCAAGGAGAAGCCTACGGGGATCCTCCACTACATCTTTGATTCGGCGTAAGAAAAAAACAGCCTCTCTTCCATCGATCAGCCGATGATCGTAAGTTAATGCAATATACATCATTGGCCTTGGGACAATATCACCTCCGACAACCATTGGACGACTCACAATTGAATGCATACCCAGAATTGCCGACTGCCCATAAAATTTCATTAAGAGATTATTATATACATAAAAAATCCATCTAATCAACTGCTCTCTCTCTCTCTCTCTCTCCTTTTTTGGATACAACCTTCTATGTAAAACGTGGAAGTAAGTCAAGACAAAAATCAGGCAACACATAAGAAGTTGTTTTTGTTCAGTGCCATACCTGTGGAGGGTTGATAATAGGTGTACTCAAAAGGCTTCCATAGACCCCACCATTGGAGATTGTGAATGTACCTCCGGCCATCTCATCAATTGATATAGAACCATCATTTGCCTTCTTAGCTAGAGTATTGATCTCCTTCTCTATATCCGCAAAGTTCATTGCTTCAGCATTGCGGATAACAGGGACAACAAGACCCTTAATTAAGAAAAATGCACCTTTTGGTTAGTTAAGAGTACATACAAAATTGATGGGATTTAAAACTGCCATTTGTTTTGCTAAACATTTGAACCAAGACTTCTAGTTTTCTGAAAATAAAAATCCAGCTATCTGAATGTAACTTAGTTTAAAAAAAATAAATAAATAAGGGTCATTTAGAAAAAAAAAAATATAGCATTTAACTGTCATCACTTGCCCCTTTATGAACCACTTATAACCAGCCATGCAAGTGTCGTAAATATAATAAAAGACTAAAATGGCCAGCTTAGGTAGTTTTAAGTAGTTTATGTTTGTACCTAATGGTGTTTCAATCACTCGTACACTTCTTCCAAACAATTATGAAATAATAATAAATCAAATTTCAGATCTCAAAATTAACTCACCCTTGTTTCAAAAAAACTCAGCTGGTAGACAAGAAAAAACTGACATACCTTTGGGGTGCCAACAGCAATGCTGATATCAATGTAATCTCTATAAATGATATCATCTCCATCAATGACAGCATTAACAACTGGCTGATGCTGGACTGCACTAACTGCAGCCTAAACCATACATCCCAAAAGAGTTAAGAAAACATAGAAATAGAAATGCACGAATGCAAAAATGCATGGCACGGTCCATAATCATAAGACAAAAATCAGAGGAAATCAACTTGCAATGACACTTTATACAAGATATGATGCATACTTTGACAAATCCCGACATAAATCCGAATTTCACTCCATGCTTTTCAACAAAGGCATCTTTATAATCTGAGCGAAGCTTCATCAAGTTAGTCCTGCATAATAGTTCTTATTAATCAAGGAAGCAAAAGAGCAATATAATGCTGCCATGAAAGAGCTGGGAAGAAAAAGAAAACTTAACTAGCAATAAGAAGGCAGAATTATCTCATTTAACGGACACATCTTTACTCCCAACTCTTGTTTTTATATTTTTTCAATAGGCTATGAATTCGTTAAATGGAGATAGGAAAGAATAGGTCCATATTTTTCTTAATGATAACCAAGACATTCGTTAACTGGACTTGGAACACGTTGATAAAAATGACAAAAAAATATTCGTTAATATTACATGCATGACAAAGCCGGAAAATTAGATTACAATGGCAGCTTAAAAGCAAGAAAACTTTAAGGAGATAAGCACTGTAAGCCACATCTAAAACAAACAGAAAAATGAATATGAACTCACATATCAACTTCATTGAATGTGGTAAGCATTGCAAATGTATTCTGAGAGTCTTTCAAGCGAGTAGCAACCCTTTTCCTGAGTCTTGTCATAGGAACCTAGCAATATGAAAATGATGCAATACTTTCAGTATTTTAAATACATTGAAGAAAGATATAATTAACTCAAACACCAAAAGAATAAGAGTAGTTTTCTATCATACATAGATCTAAAACTTACCCGTCTCTCCCTATCCTTGGGAGGAAGCTGGGGTTCTGAAGCCATAGTCTTCGAAGTTGGTGAAGAAGGTTTTTTGGCTGCAGGTTCTGGTGAAGAGAGTGATTTATCCTTCGGGGCAGGGGCAGCATCAGCTTTAGTAATTTTCTTTTCTTCACTCTCCTTCTTTTCGGCAGTTGGAGGCTGAGGATCAGCTTTCTCTGCTGGCGCATCTTGTTTTGCACCTTCCCCTGATTTTGAAATGACTGCAATCTTTGTGCCTGGTTCCACAGTTTCACCTTCCTTGGCTACAAGCTACTACCAGTCATAGAGAAGATCATTAGAAGTAACATTCATCATAACAGAAATTAAATCATTTTAAACCGAGTAAGAAGTAAAACCAGTCATAGTCTTTTACAATTTAATTTTACCCCTTAACTGAAATATTACCTTTTGAATAGTGCCAGCTTCAGGACTCACTACATCAATCGTCACCTAGTAGTAAAATAAACAAATCAATCTTGTTGATAGGAGTCTCATAAACTAAACCAATTTCTGCAATAACTGACAGTTCCAAGATTTCCCTGTATATTCTTCAAAACAGATACCTTATCAGTTTCAATTTGAGCAATGGGCTCATCAGCTTCAACTCTGTCACCAGGTTCTGCTTACAATGTGTAAGAAGCATGAGTTCCAAAAAGCATGACAAACAAATGTAAGAGCGTGGGTGAAAATTATCCCACATTCAGTCACAGAAAAATCCCTCAACAGGCACTAGCATTAAAGGTTCATTTATTTAAATAACTTACTTTTTAAGAATGTCGCCAAAGTTCCATCAGTAATGGATTCACCCATGAAAGGTACAACAGCCTCAACCAGGTCCCCTACAATACATAAAAATAATAGAATTAAAACTATGGCAATCCATAAAAATAATAGAATTAAAACAATGGCATCCCAACGACACTGAAACAAGCATTAATTAATTCCATGCACCACCATTATCAGAAGAAAACGCTCTACTCCTCAATCCGATAACAGATTCTGTCCGAATCAGTTCAATCAGTTCCCTACAAACATCATGTAAAGATTTCAAAACCGAAAAAAAAAAAAAAAAGTACTGAAAATGTGTAATTTCTTCAAAAAATTTGCTTCGGGCCACAACACTTATGAAAAGGATAAACTAAATTAAGAAACAAAATATCTGGCTAACCTCCTCGGCCTAGAGCAAGCATAACTGCCTACAAATGAAATAAAATAAAATAAGAAAAAAAATGAATAACCAAAAAAAAAAAAGCCTACGCCTCTAAAGAGATTAATTCGTTATTATTATTATTATTAAGAATACCTGAGAAAATGTGGTAGCTAGAACTCTGAAGACGCTCAAATCCGCTACAAGTCACTATTGTCTGCACAGATTTGAAAACATATAAACAATTTATCTTCAATTATTCAATTCTAAATTAAGCAAATGAAAATCTATTATTAAATATTTCTTTATTAAAGAAAAAAAAAAAGAGCAACTTGTTTCTGCTTTCTGTTACCTCCTTTTGCGCAGTCACGTAACATCTTGGCCTAATCCTTGAGAACGACTGTCCAATCACCTGAGCCTGTTCGTTCAAATCAAACAGATAAAATTTAAAAAAAAAATTATCTCAAATTAAAAGCAGTTCATGATTAACCAAAAAAAAATATCAAAAGAAAAAGCGAATGAAAGATAATACAAATAATTAATACCGAAGAGATTTTCCGGCGAAGAACTCCCCAAATCATTTCTCAAAATGCTATGATTTCTCCTTCTAAGCTGTAAATAACTCAAATCAAATCAATACGATCGGATTTAAAATTTCAGAGTAAAAGAACCTTCTCGTCAGACCACCGAAGGTGCGCTCTTTTTTCTTTTTCAGATTTTATTGGATTTTATTTTTTGCTTGATTCTGTTTTGTTCGGATTCAATTACAGAAAGACACGTCAGGAGCCAGTCAAGGTCCACCGTGGCGTTCCCGAAATGTCTACCGGTTGACCTCAAGAGCAGGTAGCCAAATAACATGCTCCTCTCCTTATCAAATGGAAATTATATCATTTAAAATGTAAAAATCGGAAATGCATCGCGTTATTTGTAATTAACATGAGACGAATCTAGCATTTATATATTTCGTTAATTCTACCTCAATAGATGAAAGATGTTGATTTTTAATCGGTATTTATACTCATAACAAAATTTTATTTTATTAATCTTTATTATATAATTATAAAATAACATATTTCATTGCTTAATTCATAAAAAAATATATACATAATGAACAATTTTCCTTAATCATTTCCTAATTTCATGGATTTAATTTTCTTTTTGCGTAAAAATTCATATATACATAAATTTTGGTTTTTATCAATGATTTTTAAACACCTCCCATAATTTCAATAATAATTAGGGATGATGAGATGTTCCGTGGAGTGTGGGATCCACGGAAACGAAGAATCTTTTTATGGGGATGTGGCGGATTGGGTTAAAAATTGGGGTAAATATATAGACACCCCCAAAGTTTGGTCTAAGTAAAAACTTATCCCTGTTATTCATAAAGTAACATAAAGACCCCCATTTTGATATTTTAAGTAACATTAAGACCCCTATTTTTATGTGTCAAGACCCCCATGTTTTCTAATTCTGGGGGTATTTATGTTATTTTATTAATAACAGGGGTGAGATTATTACTTAGACAAACCTCGAGGGTGTCTATGTATTTACCCCGTTAAAAATTTAATCCATGCATCCAGATGGGGCAAGGACGGGTTTATTACTCTCCAGTCTCCACCCACACCTTGCAATTATATATATAAATATAATATTTTATTTTTATTTTTATATAATTTAGCATGTATATGTATATGACATAAATAGTATTTTCATTTTATATATATTATATTAATTAGTATAAAATATAAAATTATATTATTTTCTAATAAAATAATATCGTGTTATTTTATCAAAATCCTAAATTTAATTATATAAAATAAAATTGGGAAAGTCACGTTGTTCATTTTAAAACACTTTTATTTTCTTTTCTTCAACGCATCAATCTTAATTCTCCTCCTCTACCCTTGCAACAAGGAAAAGTTGTAGACAATATCCCTTAAAAAAAAAATGTTATCTTTAATTTTTTTTTTTTTGTATGGTTATGACTTATATTTTTTGTTATTTATTATTTTTTAACTATGACTTGAGGAAATGTACTAGTTTCGAATTTGGATATTGCTATAACAATGTTGTTGATGTTTTTTTATTTAAATATTATTATTTATTACTATATGTTTCACTATTTTTTATTTGAATTTTTACTCTAACATGATAGATAGCGATTATTTTTTATTTTTTATTGATACAATATCAAGTATGAGTAATGGGATGGGGTTGGGGAAAACATTTATCGCATAGAGATTTCCCATCTCTGCCGCGACCTAAAAAATATAGGGAATTAGGATTAAATTGAATAATGGTGTGGAGAATGGGGAAGGCATCCCCACCCTCGTCCTGCCTCATTGTCATCCTTAACAATAATTCTAATTGACCAAAAAAATATAAATTTTTTTCGTGAACATATATTCCAATCTTTCTATTTCTCGTCATTTTTTTTTTCTATCTTTCATTACCATCTCCTTCGTTTATTATCTCAAGTAAAATTCAGAAGGACTTGAGCTTAGGCTGTCACTAATTCAAATTACATATACTTCTGGGTCATTATCCAGGGCCAGAAAAAATTAAAAAATGCTTGGGCTTGGGTCGGTATCAATTTCATCTCCATTAAAAGAGAAGATGGGACTCTTTAGTCTGTAGATGGGTTCAAATAGCATCACTCCAATTCAAATTACACATGCTTTCTCTTTTACAGTTGGATATTGGAGACCATGGGCCGGGCTTGGGCCATTTGCCATCCCATGGTGATAGTAGTGTACTGGGATTTAATGATGAATTAATACGTTGTGTAGAATCGACCGTAAAGATAAATCTATATCTATGTATTTATATAATCCTAAAGTAAAGGCTGTATACACGTTATGTAGAATTTTGAAAACCCATATAATTGTGAAACATAGGAAGTTAGTTGTTCCACGAAGGATTTTGAATTTGTCATGTAGGCTTATTAATATTTGACATAAATTTTGAATATTAAAAAATGCCTAGGCTTGGGTTTGAGAGGTTTGATGTAGGATTGCAAGGTTAGATGTATTGAATACAATTATAAATATAATGTACCAACCTTATCACTTACATATAATAAAATGCATATAAATAGATTCATCTTATGGCCCTTATTAAATAATAAATTTTGATTTAATATAAGGTTTGATGTAGGATTGAAATTAAGAAACCATGAATAGATACAATGTATCAATCGATTCACATTCACATTCACATAAGTAAAAATAACTTCTTAAATTTGTATGCAAATCTAACTATCATTCATGAATACTTAATTGTACCATTAATGTATAGATATTTACAAGGTTTTAATGAAATAAATGCAACTTCTATATATATAAGAATATACGTATTTGGCTGTTAAAAGTTTAATTCTTTGTATTTTGATCAATAACTTTATGATGAAATCATATGTTATATTTACTTTTAAATTATTACTGTATATTTGTTAGATAAATTCTTTCTTGCTCAATCAAAAAAGTCAATTGGTAATTGTGAATGCTTAAGTTAATTACTATTTGCATGATCCATGTATTATAACTGTAACGGTCTCTAGGATATGGGAATTCAAAAATTTCAGAATGAGTAAAAACTAATCAGTCTTGATATAATATTTATTAATGACGAAGTATGAAATAATTTAAAAATTTATTATTCCTACATTATATTGCATTGTTGACTTAAGAAATCTAATTTGTTTGCATTTGACAGGAAGAAGTTATGCATGCAACTATACCTAACAATAGAATTTTAAATTTAAGAATCAAATTTGTGAAGATTCAATCGATATGATAAGAAATATCAAAATCATACCATCTGTCTTCTCATTTAGACCTATTGAGGGCTCATATCGTATACAATTTCTATTGACAACATCTGTGAAAGAAATCAAAGAACCAAGAGTTGTCATACCAAATATAGTTTTCAATTTGCTAGTGTTAATGAACTTTAAGATGGATTAGATGATACAAATTTACTCTCAGGTATGTTTAAATTGAGTTATATGAAATGGAAATGTTTGAAAAATTACTTATATAATGCATATATTCAATAATATGTAGACGTGATTGGGATTTTGTGCGGAATAGGAGAAACTGAAGAAATACAATCATCAAATACTACAAAGAAAGACATCATGTTAAAGATTAATCAATAGGTTTTTCTACAAATATTTTTACCTTCTTTTCTCAATTGAAATTTCTAACACCAATATCATTTCAGAGATTTAATTACTATTACTTTGTGGGGAGAAAATTCAGAAGAAATCAACAAAGAGATCAAGGTGGGATATACAAAACCAGTTGTAATCATTATCACATCAATATATGTGAAACAATTCAAAGGTAATCAACTCATATTATATCAACTTTAAATATTCAAAATAACTAACTTATTTTAAAAATTTATTTTAATATTCAGGAAAATTGTATCTTAATATTACTTCAACATCAAAAATTTACAAAAACTTAGATATTGAACATGTGCATTTTATACATGAGAAGTAAGTTTATTTTACCTTATAATTTCTAATATAGTCATAAATAATTATATATGTCTATCTTATATCGTATTAATAATTACAGAAACAAAAATATGCTGATTATGCAGATAGAAAAGAAAAGGTAAAAACAAATGCCAGTTGAAGAAGACTTGTTCAGGAACAAGGCATCTTTGAAATACATAACGAACCTCATGTGGTACAACAATGATGAGGTACTAATTCAATATATTATAAAGTTATTATTATAGTATACCTTTTAAATGCAAATTTTTTTACCATAGGAAAATGAATTCACGGTAAAAGCGAGAATAATAGAAGTTGCTTATATGTATGGTTGGTGTTACCTGTCATATAATTCATGCAAGAGCAAAATACCTAATGATAACAACAATTTCTATTATCAGAAATGCAAGAAGGAGTCAAAATACTATAGAATGAGGTATATGATTACTTACTTTTATTTCTATTATATTATACAATTTTACCCGTTGATTTAGAATTAAAGAATGTTTCATAAATAAACTCAATATAATGAGTTCTATCCTTGAAAATCTCAATGTAAACGTAACATAATATAGCAGAAACATATTATAAAATAAAAACTCTATAAGACATTACTTTAACAAATGCAAAAGAGAATAAGACAATAAAAACTACATCAAACAATTATATTATTTAAGATTACTACTTATTGCCAACGCGAAAAAGTTATAACTAAAAAAAAACAGCATATCAACATCGTCATTAAAACCATAATAAAACTCTTTATCCTCTTTCACCTTCTTTTTACGAACTCTCAATTCCTCTTCATTTTGGACAAATAAACTATCTAGTTTATTAAAATTTTTAACCATTAAAATGACAGAATCAATTAAAACCATCAATGGACGAGTATCATGTTCAAATATCTTTAGCAACAACCAATATATCCAAATTCAAGCGAACAACTCGTAATATCTCTTCGTTCTTTCACTCATTACAAAATTACTAAAACAAATAAATAATAATCAAATTCTATAAAATATACAAATATTACAAAAATCAGAAATTCTTACCTTTATGTAGGAATAACTTACAATGTGAACCGTCACATAATAATTCATATAAAACAATAAACTGAAAACCAAAAATAAAAAAATCTTCATAAAAAAGTTAAATACCAAACCAAAATAGGGATATATAAAATAAAGAACTTCGTTACTAAAATATTATAACTCCTTGTAAAAGCAATCATGTTTATATCCATATATTAATATTTGATCCAAAAATATATTTTATTTAAGAAACATCACTATTAAACATACCGAAGCAATGTGCGGTTCTCCATCTAGCCAATGAAATATTTGAAGGCTCTCCTCTGTCCTATTTAAAGATGACTATATGTCATTCGGTAGGGGTGGGCACCCGACGGGTCGGGTCGGTTTGGGCCCAACCCGGCTACCGACCCGAACCCGACGGGTTAAGAAATTTAGACCCGAAGTCGGGTTTGTTTTTAAATAAATCCGACGGGTCGGTTTACTGTCGGGTTCGGGTCGGTAGTCGGGTTGGTCGGGTTTATATAATAAATATTAAAATTTCAAATGCATGACACATATGCAACCTGTTGCCTGGTGGAAGCGCTGTTGTTGGGCTACCCAGCTGCCGTGTTCGAATCCTCTTCGCAGCAACATTTTGTGAATTTTTATATTATAACAATAAATA
>JANLJB010002587.1:0-12785 GCA_026212285.1 Bursera cuneata
AACTAGTTGGACTTAGTTGATCTTTGGTGGCAAAATATCTTGGATGATGTGTTTGCATGTGATTGGTTGAATTACACTTAGTTAGAATAATTTGGAATTATTTGATTTTACTTGGATGCCAAAATTAGGCATTAAATCTTGTGTTTAATCAAGTATAACCATTCACACCAAAGTAGGGTGTTATGTTCTCTTATTATATACCATGACATAACATTACAAACAATAACATCTTCTCTCCTCCAAGCTTGCCGAATTTTTGCTCTCTCTTTCCTTTGTGTTTTTGTTTTCAATTACACAAATCTCTAGCAAGATTATTCAATTCTAAGGGATTAGGAGTACTAATCCATTATTGTTGCATGTGTGTAGGTTTTGAGTGACCAAATTTCAACATAAGCAAAGGAGATTGTAAGTAATTTTTAACACAAATTCTTGCAATTTTATGCCTAATTAACATGTGCTTGGGTTGGAATCATCAATAAATTGGCAAAATCTTATGGGATAGGTAAATTACCATGTTATACAATTTAACATCTCTCATTTATTTATTTATTTATACCCATTTAGTGATATTTTGTCAACTCATGTTGTATACGGTTGGTTTTATGGATAGGTTGTATGTGTACCATTACAATATTTAGTTTAATTATTATTAGCAATAAATAATATAAATTATTTACTTGTGAGTGATAAATGTTTATGTTTTTTTTGTAAATTATTAAATTTAATTAAATGATTTTAATTAAGAATTTTTAATTAAAATTTTGAAAATAGGCATATAATTCCTATAAATTAGTATATAAAACTTGTAAATTACATATAACATACTCGTTAGGATACCATTGGGTATTTGGTTTCTTGGCTATAAGTCTCGAATACCCTACCATATAAAAGTTGTAAATGTGTATATAAAAAATATAAACCATTACAAAATACTTGTTATGGATACTCTATATGGTTGTTTTGCCTAAGTCTTCAAATACCCTACCACATAAAAGTTGTAAATAGACATATAATTCTTTTAGACATGTATATAAAACTTGAAAACCCTTATAAAATACTTGTAAGGATACTATAGACTTTGACCTAAGTCTCCAAGATACTCTACCATATAAAAGTTATAAATAAGCATAAAATTCTTGTAAACAAGCATATATATATATATAGAGCACCGGTTAATTAGAATATTTATTTTGTCTATTATTTATATAATTTTATTGATACTTTATTATGTGTGACAATGTGTACAGGGATTAGTAACGCTCATATTTATAGTGAAGTTTCGGCTTAAGTTATGCTTTCATAGGCTTAAGTCATACTTTGATGGGCTTAAGTTATACATTGTTGGGCTTTGATTCTATTTTGGGAGGCACTTGGTCTCTTGTAGGCTTGGATTAAAAGACTTTAATTTGAATTGATAAACGGAAAATTTATAATAACCCCCGAAATAAATTTAAAAAAATTTCAATCCCATAATTTTATTAAATTAACATTTATTTTTTTAAAATCTTTAAAAAGTTAATACTTCTCTCCTAAATATTTGAGAAGATAAGTGTTAATTTAAAAAAAAAATAATATTAATTTTTAAAAAATAAATATTAATTTAATAAAAATATAGTATTTAGTATTTTCAAAATATTTAATCGAGGGGTCAAAGAAATCTCTCATTGATAAACCCATGAACGGTAAGGGCATTTGTTAGCAGACAAGTTGAATAGGAGGTAAGATTCAGATAGAAAAATATCTCGTTTTTCTAGAAAAATTGAGAGGCTACGAGAAGAAGTGAAAAGAGGAAAGTAAAGAGAAAAGAGAAGAAGAGGAAAGAAGAGGGAAAAGAAAGGAAAAGGAGAAAGACAAAAAAAAAAAAAAAGGTAAAAAATAGATTGAAAGTGAGGTAGAATGTTTNAAGGAGAAAGACAAAAAAAAAAAAAAAAGGTAAAAAATAGATTGAAAGTGAGGTAGAATGTTTTAATCTTGCTTTTAATTGAAATAAAACTTAAATTATTTTCTTGATGCAATATGTTAATGACTAATTTGGGATTGTTTCTTACGTTATTGAATTGGTTACAAATCATATTTTGTGATAAAATGATGATGATGTTGGGTGTTTGTGGTATAGCTGTAAAATGGAGAGATTGACATCTACAAAGTACATAGTTCCTTGAGACAACACTGCGTTCATGTGTTAATGTGGTAATTGCAGACAACTTTTTAAAAAAAAAATTATGTGTTGTATAAATTTTTTTATTCTTAAATTATTTGTGTTGATGCATAAAACTCGCACTAACCGATGTTCAACACATCTGCAAATGAAATAAATTAAATGACAAACATGTCATTGGGAGATGTCTGGATGTTAAAATGCGTACAAATTCTGCTTATGAGGTGTTTAAGTGATGATTTGGTAATAGTAACAGTAATCTATGAACTGAGATCCAAGAAAAACCATGTTGAAACAAGTTGTAGACAAGCTTTTGACAATTGGGAGACAATCTATGGCATGGTGAAAGTGATGATTAGAAAGATGATCTTCTTCTTTAGCTCAATTTGGCAGCTTCAGGACTCTTCAATGGTGGTTTCAATATCTTCAGAAAGCAAGAACAAAGTAGCTTCTCCAAACTGGCTATGACACAGTAAAATGGTTAGGAGATGTTGGATTTTTCATCGATATTAACCATCTAATATCCAAGTCAGTTTAAGTTAAGCTTTTATGGTGTAAAATTCATAGACAATTTGTATGAAACAAGTTCTATAATGGAAAAAGTTGATGGATCAGTAACAATGGATGTTGGTAAAAATGGATAAAACGTGATTTATAATGAATGTGGTCTTTTCTTCATCTGGCTAGTAGATCTCAATCTAATTATAGCCTAAAATGGCATCCATAAAATTGTTCAGCTCATGTGCCCTTATGGCATGAAAAAGCTGGTGTATTCTTAGAAATAGAAATTTATCATTTGGACAAGCTTTATTCAAATTAGTGAAGTTGATGCACATTCTCCCTTGTCGTTAGATTTCTTCACCAGGATAGAGTTTGCTAACTAAGTAGGATAGTTAGCTTCATGAATAAAGTTTAGTTGTCGAAGCTAGTCTACTTTAGTTGTGATTGCTTCATACAAGCTATACCATAAGATTTTTTTTTTTTTTTTTTGGGTCTAATTGGCCTCACCATAGGAGCAATGTTGAAATGGTGGCAAATCAAAAAAGGATCAATGCCTAATATATCTTGATGACTCCATGCAAAGATGTTCTTATACTCTTATTAGTAATGAAGATGATAGTTAGATCCCAAGCCTTACAACTCTTTCTTCATAGGCTAGATCCAGGTAAAAGGAAATAAGGTCCTCTTAGGGTTGAGCTTATTGTTCCATAGGTTGGTTGTTATAGATATGCCCTAAGAGTAAGAGATATTTTTTGTAATGTAAAAGATTATATAAATAAAAAGTTATTTTGTTTTTTCAATCATTGTCTCATATCTCTTTATTACATCAGTGATTAAGATTCCAGAGCTAGAACATTGATAAAGTCCCTGTTTATATAAGTTAGTCATATATGAGAGACCCAGAACTTTGCCATAGCTCAAACTAAGTTCAAAACCTATAAATAGAGTTTGACTCTCTATTTTGGACAAGGTTGTTATCTTGTTTGCCTTTGTAAGGATGATTGAGTCTCGAATTATTAAAGTGGAGACTTTAAAGTAAAGACACTTGTTTATTATAAATATATTAAATAAGGGTCATGTGAAGTTTATATTTCAAAGTAAATACCATAACTGAAAAATAAACTTCACAATAGAACAACTTGGGCATACCTACCTTTCCTGAGTGGGTAGTGTACCTTTAGCTTGTAGGTTGCAATCTTTGATTAGAATAGAAAGTGAGACTTTAAGCATAAAGGTCAATATCTTAGCTAGTTGAGATTGTAAAATCTGTAAGACAGAGAATACTATTCCATAGATATGGAATTCATAACTCTGTAAGGTTTAAGGTTATACTGTCTTGAGGATTTTACAAGGTCTTGAATAATAAATCTTGGCCGAATATTTAATGAAGAAAGTTCATTAAATTAATTCATTTGTTAGATATAAAACTGGTTTCAGTGGCAAAGATGTAATTCAAGGGATAAAACAATAAGTTTAATCTAGCTTAAGTTATAAGTGCTTTACAAAGGTTTTTTATGTAATTCTATTACTCGATGGATGAACTTAGAGAAATAAGTTAATCAGATTAAATTATTAAGTTTTTTGGTAATTAGAGTATTTAATTCAAGAGTATAACTTTAGGCTTATAGTTAAATGGGCTAGAGTTAATAGACGAAAGTCCACTACATCTACGAGATAAACGAGTATTGGGTTGGATCAATTAGAGCTTATAATTAAATATGTCCATAAGGTCCCTTAAGTAGTTGTTTGATAAATATGGGCTTTTATGTGGACTGTGAAGATATGTTCTAATTTATTTGGACTTATTTAATATAATCATTGTGTCAAATTAGAAACAAAGAGTGGTACAATCATTGATATCGTTTAAGTGTATGGATTAGACTCATACATTTAGTGGCCGAAGGGCTTATTAGAAAGTTTCTAGCTGTGAGTTATATATCCATGGGATTATGGGGTAAGACAATGTTTTTATTTGATTTGATTAAATAAAATCTATTGAAATACCAATACTAATCCTAGCTATAGAAGAAACTAAAAATCCTAATTGGATTAGAAAGTTAAATACAATACTAAATAATACTAATTAGTCTTTGTATTATCATCGTCTAAACATACAAAAACATATACACAACAAGGAATAAGAGTCCTAATAGAAGGGTGATACATGGCCTTAACGTACATAAACCTTAGTGGTGTCGCCCCTCAAATCAATCACAAGAAAAGGATTATTGTTTTGGCCCCCTGTGTGTGTGACTTGTGTGCCACCCCTCTTTCCTTTGAAACATAAAAGATTGTAGCCTTCTTTATCCTCTTATTCCAACTGTAGAAAAGTTATGTTTCCACAGACGTCCACCCGTCTCTGTTCAGATCAGATCAATAGTAATACAACGGAAAGGCTTGACATTCAGAGAATAACAAATGTAACAATTTTAACCAATTATTTTTATTTAAATACTCTAAGATCCTTTCCTGGTAAGGTGATTTGCCTTTTGTAAGGTTCAAAAGTCCTCCAGGATCCATAATTGGTCAGTCATGTATTCCATGTCAATATCCCATAAGACCTACTTGAATCAAGGGTTGATTGTTGGCTCTCATAAGCCAACAATTGCAACTAAAATTTGAGATTAGTTGACATATTTGACTAATTGTAGGGTAGAACGACGTTTTTTATGTTACTTTCATAACAAAATTAGTGGTAATGTTACCAACTTCTAGTAAGGGTGTGAAAATAATTCTTGAAGTAATTCTCAACATTCATAATTTCTAATTGCATTTAATGTATGGCTTAAGAGCACATGTTAACACCTAGGAACTTATATATTTCAATTATGAAAAATCATAAAAATACCTCAAAAATTATATTTTTTTATTACATGATTCATTAAATTTAGTTAAATGATTAACTTAACACGATTTTTAATACATTTTAATTATTGTTTTAATGGAACAAAACGATTTTTAAGACACTGTGTTAAAATTATCAAAAGTTAATATGTAAATAGTGAAAATTGGGTTGGAAATTTTCAAAACTAGAGCTAAATTTAAAAATAAGTGGTGCTATTTGTCCCTCACCATTGAATTTAAGAAATCTAATTCTAATTATAACCCATTTATAAATAATTTAAAAAAATTCTTCTAACAAATCTTATTTGCTTCCAAAAATATCTTTCATTTATTTATTATTTTTCTCAATATATTCTCTAGACACCCTATGAATCCATAACTCTTTTCTTTTACCAGATCTCTTTTCTCAACTTATCTAATCTTTCCAAAAAGGAACATATAAATTATCAATTTTCTTATCTCTTTTTTTTCCCCTTTTATTGATTTTTCCCTTTAATTATTAATTATTTGAAGTTAGGGTTTATATTTTCTAATTTAAAGAGTATTTAGAGATAGTCTAGTTTTCAAGCAGATCGAACTACAGAAGTTGCAAGTTTTATAAAGAGGACTGCAAAAAGATAAAAGAGGTTTGTTCTTTTGTTTTTGGAGTGTGGATACAACAATATCCATACTTAGAGCTTCAATAATAGACGAAGAGAATGACTTAGGCACGCATTAAATTATAGAGACATAAAATATATATTGTTTATTTTTACAAACTACAATTTTCGTCGTTCCCAAATTGAAGATGGGTTATTTATGGTCCAATGTATCATGATGAATATGTGGGTGTGAAAAGATTTTATAAAAAATAAAAGAAAACAAAAAGCTTGGGGAGTTGATTTCCATCGGAGTTGCTTTTTAGGTAATTTTAATTAAAGATAATTTTTTAATTTAGAAAAGCATTAAAAGTAGGTTCCTTTGGTCCGACATTGAAGAGCATAAAACATAATTTATTTTTAGGAAAAATTACATTGATCCTCTGTTAAATTTTGAGAAAATATTTAATTCCAGATTTTTATTAAACTAATATTTATTCCTCAAAAACTAAAACTTACCCTCCAGATTTTTAGAGGTTAAGTGTTAATTTTTATGAAAATAGTGATAATTTTTTAGAAATAAGTGTTAGTTTAAACAAAGTTTGAAATTAAATATTTTTTTAAAATTTAATTAGAGAGTTAGAGTAAATATCTCCTTATTTTTATCTTACCGTCTCAAATTTAATTGCTTCATGGAAACCCGATCCAAACCCGACAGATGTTGTCACGTGGAATTAGTTCAACCGACCCGTGCACATGCCCACGCCTAAGAGAGGCTCACATTGTGATGTAAAATTTGCTCCGTTAAGGACCCAAAAGATTCGGGTTTCTTAAACCCGAAGAAAGCAGTTTTGGACCAAAGAAAAGGGAGCCCAATCCAGAGTAAAAGAAGCGGGAAAGCACTCATTTTTCTATAATTAAAAGACATTCCCATATAAAGCGAACGCCAAGAGTTTGAAGAGGGGAAATGCAATGGAGTCTATTCTCAAGGTCAAAATCCCGTTTCGATTTCCTTTTTTTTTTCTAAATGTATTTTTTGTTGTATTATATTTATACAATTCAATTTTTTTTTACAGAAATACTTTGGGTACTCGGAGTTCCGTCCGTATCAGAAGGATGTGATTCTCAAAATTTTAGAGAAAAGAGATTGCTTGGTGGTCATGGCCACTGGTAGCGGCAAGTCTTTGTGGTAACTCAACTCTTTCCTCTTCCTTCCAATTTTCACTTTTTACTTCCTGGGGTTTCCTATCTATGCAGATTTATTTATTATTATTTTTTAATTTTAAAAAACAGCTATCAGGTTCCTCCTTTAGTTACGGGAAAGACTGCTATAGTCGTTAGCCCTCTTATATCTTTGATGCAAGATCAGGTAATTATATGAAAATACATAGAAAAATATAGATTAAAGAAAAATTTTATTTCATTTTTGTTATTAAATGTTTGTTGAAGTGGTTACTTAACAGTTTTAATTATCATTGAAATTGATTTTAGTGTCATAAACATGCATTCAGGTAATGAGTTTAAAAGAAAGGGGAATCAAAGCTGAGTTTCTTGGAAGTGCTCAGTCTGATCCCACTGTCCAGACAAAAGCTGAGACTGGCCATTTCCATTTATTGTTTTTGACTCCAGAAAAAGCATGTTTGATTCCCACCAGGTACCATCTCTATTTGCACTTTCACTATCAACTTGGAAACCTTTCTTCTTTGACTTAATATGAACTGCTACCCATCCTTATGATATCATTTCAGCTTCTGGTCAAAATTGCTCAAGGCGGGTATTTGTCTCTTTGCTGTTGATGAAGCACATTGCATATCAGAGTGGGGCCACGATTTCAGGTTACTAATAAGATTTCCTTTTATGTTTTATTGAAATGTGAATTCTTTGTAGTTCAAAATTTATGGTTGTCCTGTTTTTAAACTTATGCTGGCATCTTGCTAGTGGCATAATGATCAACTGAAAGAGAGAGATATTACATGTTTAATATTTATGACCTTTCTTGTTCCTAGCTCAATCAGTCGCTTGTATCATGTTGTTTCTCATTATATTTTAAATGTATTTCCTCACTCTTTATACGTTGTCCTGACTATGTAGCATTTCTTCACTCTGCATTGATTTATCAGTTAATTGGGACAAAATTTGACTCTTTGAGATCCGTGTTTGGCTTTCCAAATATTTTTTTTTCTCTGTTTACCTTTCAAGTCATTGTTACTTCTTGACTATACATGACACAAATGCTTTTTTTTTTAAGAAAGATTTATCAGTTCTCTCTCTCTCTCTGTTTTTTTTTTTAATCATCATATTCTTAAAAAATCTCCTTTTTGGCTTCCCAGGGTCGAATACAAGCAGTTAGACAAGTTACGTGATATTCTCGTAGATGTTCCAATTGTTGGCTTAACGGCAACTGCTACTGAAAAGTAGGTAGAATATGTTACTGGCACATTGGTTGCGCTTAATGTTTAACATGGCTACTTATATAAACTTAGCCTTTCCATCTATTATAATGCACACGTTCTTGAATTATTATTATTAAAATTTTTGAGCTTGCTTGTAAGGGGATCTTCATGTAATCTCACTTTGGTGGGGTGGGGTCAGATTCCTAGCAGTTTGTAAGCTGAGATTATCAATTGCTTTTAGTCTTTGCCTTTTCTGGCAGTAAGGAGAATTAAGCTGTTGATACTAGTTTGAAATCTTGCCATTATTGGAGATTACTGAATGTCTAGTTTGAAGGAGTTATCTTATTCTTACAAATAAAATTTTAAACATATTGAGTACATATTTATTCATGCATATTTCCTGCCTAGTTTTGCCTCATCCTTCAACTGTAGGTTCTGTAACCTGCTCTGTTGCCACTTTGAGCTCACTGTATTAGTCTGTCCTTTTTTACCTTCTGAACTTGAAGTCTCTCTCTCTCTCTCTCAAATCCCCACATACATTTGGGTGACTTCTCATCAGTTCACAAACAGTTGTTCAGGCATATTTGTTTTAGTCTTAAGCGTTAGCAGTTGAGGTCAAATGATAGACTGGACATTTTAGTTCCTACATATTTGTTTTAGTGGTCTTTATTATTTATTTTGTTCCATATCCATCAAATTGTCAGATCTAAAAATGTTAACAATCAAGAGATTTGATAACAATCTAAGATTGTTATCTGAAGCATTAGTGGTTTTATATTCTATTTGATTTAGCAAAAAACTAAAGTTAGTATAATTGTGTGTTTTATAGTTGTTCTTCTACTTTTATGCATTAAAAGTATTCTTTATAAGTACATTTTAGTTTCATCAGTGTAAGGATGCTTTTAATGTTTTCTATATTGCTTTATTACTTTTTGGCATTCTAGGGTCCGAATTGACATTACCAATTCCCTAAAAATGAGGGACCCTTATATTACCATTGGATCATTTGATCGTAAAAATCTCTTCTACGGTGTGAAACTTATTAATCGTGGCCAATCATTTGTGGATGAGCTCGTGCAAGAAATTTTAAATTTTGTAACCGGGGCTGGGTCAACAGTTATTTACTGCACAACAATCAAAGATGTTGAACAGGTCTCTCTCTTTTTTTTTTTTTGGTTCCTTTAATTATTTGCATTATGCTATGATTCACTTTGTCAATTTAATATTGTAACTTGCATGTCCTAAAACTATATATAGCTTTTCATTGTTGTTTCCAAGTTAGAACAAAATGTTACATGTCCCACATATTTTATTTTTAAAATTAATCTCTAAATAAAATTGGGTTTCATCAAATATAATATATAATATTAAGTTTGCTACTTTCCTAAAAGCGAGTGCAAAATGACAGATACAAAATGAAGATATTAGAATGGTAAAGTTTGTGCTTTAAAAGTTCCATGCTACATATACTTCATTGCCCTGTATAAAAAAATTAGAGAACTTTTGTAATCATGGTTGTGACCCATACTTGATGGGTTCACTTATGTCCCTGTGACAAAGAGATCTCTATATCATGTTTCTATCATATTTACCGTGGGTAATTTATTTTCCTCAAACCATACTTCTATATTCCCATTTGGCCTGCTTGTATGTCTCGTAACCTTTCTTATATAATTTATTTCTCATAAACGCTTGGGCTAATTTATATCCTCTTTTAATCACTATATTTTCACCAGATTTTCAAGGCACTTCAGCAGGTGGGAATTAAGGCTGGAATCTATCATGGTCAAATGGGAAGCAAAGCTCGTCAGGAGTCCCATAGGTTCTTCATTTCTAATCCACTTGTATTTGGAATGGCACTTTTAGTTGTCATCCAAGTTAATTTGACTGAATTATTTTCCCTCCCCTACCCTCCCCTCCTTGCATTTTCACTTAAATCATGATCCAACATGATCCTTGAGATGCCATTTTGAACCTTTTGTTTGTTTTCTCAGGTTGTTTATTAGAGATGAACTCCGTGTTATGGTTGCCACTATAGCTTTTGGCATGGGTATTGATAAGCCTGACATAAGGCATGTTATACATTATGGTTGTCCAAAAAGCTTAGAGTCCTATTATCAGGAAAGTGGACGTTGTGGTAGAGATGGTGTTGCTTCTGTATGTTGGCTTTATTATGCGAGAAGTGATTTTGCAAAGGCTGACTTCTACTGTGGAGAATCCCAATCAGTAAAATCTTTTTTCTTTTCTTAAGAAACTTGCTAAACTCTTTTTTGCCCAATATATTGGTTATACCTTGCCCATTTTTGGTTTTTTAAGATTGTGCATAATGTTTAAATTGTTCTATTTCATAGATTTTGTTACTGACAAACCGTTAGATTTGGTTATTGGTGGCATGTTTTACTAAACAAGCTATCCCCGAAAAATTCTTCATATTTTCTTAAACAAGTTATCCTTAGAAAATTTGATCTTTCGTTTTAAGAGGAATTTTTTTTGCTATTTACAAGGAAAATCAAAGAAGAGCCATTATGGAGTCATTGTTGGCTGCACAGCACTATTGCTTATCAAACACTTGCAGAAGAAAGTTCTTGCTTTCTCACTTTGGAGAAGTATTTTCAGCTGACAAATGTGGTATGTCTCTAACTTAAAAACCATTTTAGTTGATTTTGTAGTCAATAGTAGACAATTACTCAAATGCTTTTACTACTTTAAACTTGTTATCATATTTTTCTATGGACACTATTGAGTACTCTTTTGCCTTATTTGATATGCAACTTCTGGTTTATCAGATATAGGCACCAACATGCATGTGTTGCATTCTCTTTTTGAAAAATTTTAGTACATGCATCACTCAGCATGTACCCACATGCGCCCACCTACACATGGCGTTGTTGATTTTGAAATATAGATGATGAAAACACAACGGAAGAGAAAATGAAGAAATTACCAAAGAAATGGGAGAACAATTTGGATAGAAATTGAGAAAGAATTATCACTAAAATACTTTGTATTTATTATAAGTGAAGTTTAAGAAAGAATAATAACCTGACCTTTACTTATACTGGCCAAAGCCCAAAATAGCAAAGTAAATTAACTTGAACTAGGAAATAAAAATCTACTTCTAGTAGGATATAGAAAGCTACCTATATAAGAAATCTTTGTCCAACACAAATGAGAAAATGGAAATAGGAAATAAATCCTAGAAAAATAGGAAAAGAAAACAATAATCTCTAAACCTCTATGTTGTCCTCATCAGTAGAAGTAGGCAACAATCTTTTAAATTGTTTAACATGTTTCATGAGATTGAACAGCTCGCCTAGTCTTCAATCTTTTCAGTAATATTGTTAGCAAAAAGCTTCAAGCCCCAAGTATTTTTCAGAAACTTCAAAGATAGCCTCATTTTTAATGTGTTTAAAAGTAATCCTGCTTTAAAAAAATTTTATGCTATAGCTTTGTACTTGGCAACTCAGCAGCTATTGAGCACAACTACCAAGCTGCCGAGGAAAAGGCTACGGTGTGAATTCTTTGAAGTTGGATTACTTTTGAAAACAAACTAAAAGATAAGGCTAGTTTTTAAATTTTCCCAATATATTTCGCCTAATCCCCCATCCTTGAGACATCAAGTGTGTGGGCACCTTCAACCTCCAAAAGCACTTGAGAAAAGAAACGAGGGAAGACCTGAAAACCCAAGGAAGAAGGTTGCTCCAAGCTCTCTCTTCACCTCTCTGTCTTGATTTGTGGCTAGGATATTTTATGCCTTGTAAAATCATCCTTTCAGGGTATTTATGTTAAACATATTACTTGTCTCCTAACATGATAATGCCTTAATATAGACATTGGGTGGAGACCTTAGGAATCTTTGGAATTTAGCTCTAATAGAAAATAGAAGTCTTAGTAGTCTCATAATTAGATTTGGCTTTCTATTAATTGTATGTTATTCCATTACAAAATACAAATATACTCTAGGACCCCATTTTCAAACAGTAAATCCAAATAAAATATCTAGATAATTAAATCTTTACCTACTAATCTAATTTTGTCAATTTTCACTATTAAATCTAGGTTAACAAACTGCAAGCTAATTTCGTTGAATCACTCATTTTATGATATGATCTAAATGATATTTTATGTATTTGAAAAATATAATTTCTCAAATAAATTTCATACCTTATAATTTTAAATGAACTCCATTATAGGAGAACTTTTGAATATTGAACTCATAATTGAGATTTAGAAGTTGAAATTTCACCTTGAATGACACTATTGTTAGTCAAGGCATTTATAGTATGATCCAAGTAAGCCTTGATTATAGGT
>JANLJB010002587.1:13005-34383 GCA_026212285.1 Bursera cuneata
ATAGGTATCTAATTTAAAGCCATAAAAAGTAATTTGACCTGTTAACTATAAAAGCTAGAGTAAGATTGTGTAAAATATATGGTATATAATAGGTATATTATGTGTTAACAATATTTTGGCACTAATCATAAGTACTCTTTAAACTGCTATCAAGCTTTGTGTATCTTATTCACCTTACTATCGTAGGAAATTGTGATAATTGCATGGCCTCAAAGAGGGAGCGTGACATGTCAAGGGAATCATTCCTTTTATTAACTTGCATTCAAGCATGTGGGGGTCGTTGGGGCCTCAATATGCCCATTGATGTTCTTCGTGGGTCTCGAGTAAGTACTTTGCCTAAAAGTAGTGTGTATTGATGATTGTTATCTATTGATGTAGAATAAAGAACATAAGACTTCTTTTTTATTTTAGTAGATTTCTTTTTTTTTTTTTTTTTTTTTTTTTTTTTTTTTTTTTTTTTTTTTNTTTTTTTTTTTAAGGATTTGACTTTGACTATAGAAATAATATAGTTTCAACAATATCTCACTAAGTTTCCCTTTACTCTAAGTTCATTATCCTACCTAATTCTGTACTCTTTCTCTCCCTATTTTATGTTCTTGTCTCAACTTATTTGTGTGTGTTTGTTTGTTTGTTTCTTTATTTATTTTTTTTCCATTTTTTCTACCTATTGAATTTATTTGTGTGTATAAGCAAAGAAGCAGTTCATGTTCATGCTACATGAACATCTTGGTTTTATGGTTTTTATTATCTTTTTCTTTCTTGTTTTGGTGGGAGCTTTGATGGTAGGATTGATGGGAAGAGGGGGTTGTTGGCAATATGATGGAGATTTAAGTTTGTACGAAGAAGTGATTATGTGTATTATGTTGTACATAAGATGATATTTATACACAAAAGAAAACCCAATTAAAGACCTTTCTATCAATTCCTTAGAATATGGGATTATGCTAAAAAAATAGAGATTTAAAAATAAATGGAGAAAAAACAGAAACTAGATACAATTTACAGATTTTCCTATAAACAGAAAATAAATTTAAAGATTTCCAAGCCCCCCTCCAGCTGGTGAGTAGATGTTTTCCATTCTCAGTTTGCTCATAATCTCTTGAAATCTTGAAGTAGGTAGCCCCTTGGTTAGGACATCTGGCAATTGATTACTTGATTATATGTAATTGCAAATTAGGCCACTAGTTTTTCCTTTATGAAGTGCCTATCCACTTCAATATTTTTAGTGCGGTCATGTCGCATAGGATTATGTGCAATATTGATGGCAAATTTATTATCACAGTAGAGCTTCATAAGTCCTTCTCTTCTAACTTTAAATTCATGAAGAATTATTTTCAGCCATCAAAGTTCACAAACTTTATATGTCATAGCTCTAAATTCAGCTTTAGCACTTGATCTCACAACCACAGTTTGCTTCTTACACCTCCATGTCACTATATGACCTCCAAGAAACATATAGTAGCCTGATGTGGATCTTCTATCTACTACAGAGCCAACATAGTCTATATCTGTATAAGCTTCTAGGTTAAGCTTTTCATTCTTCTTGAACAAGGTCCTTTTCCCTGGTGTGGCCTTAAGGTACTATAGAATCCTATGGACAACTTGTAAGTGTTTCTCCTTAGGATCATGCATGAATTGGCTTAGTATGGTTACTGCATAAGCTATATCTGGCCTAACGTGGGAAAAATAAATTAGTCTCCCAACCCATCTATGATATCTTCCTGTATCTATTGCATTATCATCTCCTTCATCCAACCTAAGACTAGGTTCAATAGGTATATTTGTTGCCTTACAACCAAGTGTTCCGGTTTCCTTATGCAAGTCCAATACATATTTCTGTTGAGAAACAAAGATGCCTTCTTTTGAGGGTGCTATTTCAATACCCAAGAAATACCTAAATTTTCTAAGTTCCTTAATCTCAAATTCTTTATCTAGGCAATTTTGGAGTGAATCTCTCTCAGCTGAGTCATTTCCTGTTACAATAATGTCATCCATGTATACAAGTAAGGTTATGACTCCCCCTGTGGCCGAATGTTTATAATAGAATATGATCCTCTTGGCTCTGTTTATACTCCACTGCTAGCATAACTTTAGTAAACCTCCCAAACCATGCTCTTAGGGACTAGTTTAGGCCATATATACTTTCTTCAACCTGCATACTTTGTTGCTGCTAAAATTCTCATCAGAGCCAAGTGGAGGTTCCATCAATACCTTCTCCTCTAAGTCACCATACAAAAAAGCATTCTTAATGTCAAATTGCTGCAAACACCAATCAAGACTAGCTTTTAAAGACAACAGGACACTTACTGTATTCATTTTTCCTATAGGGGCAAAGGTCTCCTAATAATCCATTCCATAAGTTTGAGTGTAACCTTTTGCATTTAACCTAACTTTGTATCTCCTCTAGGAAAATTATCAATTTTCCATGTTTTATTTTTCTCTAGTGCATTCATTTCCACTCTCATAGCTTGTACCCAGTTTTTACCCTAGGTAACTCTTGTAGAGTTTGAGGAATATCAATATAATTTAGGTTGGTGAGGCAGATCTTATGTTGTGGAGAAAATCTGTGAAAGGATACAAGTGAGAAATTGGGTGTTGTGTGCATTGTCTAGTTCCTTTTCTTAGAGCATTAGGCAAATCTAAATAAAAAATCATGAGAATCAGTACCTGGTTTGGACTCTTAGACCCGATAGGCTGAGAAACGGATACTCTCTTCCTTGAATAGATCTAAAGTGGCATAATAGGTTTGGTTTGAGGTGCTGTTTCAAGCTCAATAACTTCAAGTTCAGTTTCAGGAGCAGGTTTGTCTAAAGGAGTTAAAGTGATTATGAAAGAAAGGCTCTATTTCAATAAATTGTGACACCCATGGAAGTGAAGACTTTTCTATAGTTGGGTGATAATACTTAAAAGCCTTTTCTGGAGGTTGAGTATCCCACATAAGCATTTTAAAACCCTTGGATCAATCTTACCCCTATTGTGAGCCTGAATATGCACAAATGCTACATAACCAAACAATTTAGGTGGTAGTTTACAAGAACCATTGAAATCAGGGTAAAATTCAGAAGGTGAGTTATGGGGCTTCAATATCTTAACACTCTAGGTGGCACTTTGTTTATTTAGTATATTGTTGCTAAACAACCTCTACCTGAAAAGATTTTGGTACATTTTGTTGAAATAATAATGCTCGCATAACATTGAATAAATCCCATTTTTTTGTTCAACAACCCTATTTCGTTGGGGTGTATCAACACAAGAAGACTCATGGATAACTCCTTTTTGAAAGAAGGATGAGAGATTTTGATCAAAATAGTCTCTTGCATTATCAAGCCTTCAGACCTAAATCTTTTAATGGAAACCCCAAACTGTGAACTTATCATTTTGTAAAGAATTACAAAAAATATTGCTAACCTTAGATTTTTCTTTCATGAGAAATAACCAAGTTATTCTAGTGCAATCATTAATAAAAGACACAAACCATCTAGCCCCTAAAATATTAAGAATTCTATGAACCCCAAATATCAGTATATGTGAAACATCATCTGTTTGTGTTTGGTATATATTCTTTCTTAGAATAGATGATTTAGTAGTTATTATCTCTAAATCATAGGAGTAAGATAAGGATAAGATCCCTGACTTATAGGAGTTTTAATTGGGATAAGTTTTTGTTTCCATGTATCTTTATCTAGGTAGTTATATGTATTGTCTAAGGTTGTATTATGTGAGATACATAAAAATTATGCAGTTTTTAACGTGGTATCATAGCACCACCGGCTTTAATTCCATTCTTCAACAATTCTTTCAGCCCTCATTGCTGACATTGCTAGCCTTTGTTGCTATTTTTCTATCTTTCCTTTACAATTTCATCATGTTTGATGTTTTTGATGTTGCACCTTTTGGAAGGACTTTACAAAGTCAACACGTTGGAGAACTTCAAAACATACTATGAGAAAAGAGATATGAAATGCATTTATTTTATTTCTTAATAACATTACAAGGCTATTTATACAAAAACATTAACTTTGAAAAAGCAAAAGAATAAATCTAATCAAGCATTTCAACACTCCCCCTCAAGCTGGTTAATAAATGTTCAACATTCCCAGCTTTCTAACATGAAACTCAAACTGCTGTGACTAGAGACTTTTTGTAAGAATATCAGTAGTCTGTTGTTTGGTACGAACGAAAGGAATACATAATATTCCATTATCTAACTTCTCTTTGATAAAATACCGATCAATTTCAACGTGCTTAGTCCTATCATGCTGTACTAGATTATGAGAGATATTTATAGCAGCTTTATTATCCAAATACAGTTTTATAGGTTATTTTCATTGAATCCTTAGCTCATCAAAAGTTTTTTTTTTTTTTTTTCCACAAAAGCTCACATATCCCTTGTACAATAGTGCGGAATTCAACTTCAGCACTACTTCTAGCAACCACATTCAGTTTTTTACTTTTCCAAGTCACGAGATTTCCTTCTATAAATATACAATATCTAGAAGTTGATCTTCTATCAACCACATTTCCTGCCCAATCTGCATCAATAAAAGCTTCAATAATCATGCTTTGATCTTTTTTGAATAACAAACATTTACTTGATGTGCGTTTCAAATATTTGAGAACCCTATATACTGTATTCAAATTTGCCTCATGAGTAGAATGCATATACTAGCTTAAAACACTTACAGTAAAAGTAATATCAGGTCATGTATGAGACAACTATAGTAACTTTCCTATTAATCGTTTATATTGACCTTTATGGGGTAAATACATAGACACCCCCAAGGTTTGGTCTAAGTAACAAACTCACCCCTGTTATTTATAAAGTAACATAAAGACTCCCATTTTGATATTTTAAGTAACATTAAGACCCCTATTTTTATGGGTTAAGACCCCATGTTTTCCAATTCTGGGGGTGTCTATGTTACTTTATGAATAATAGGGGTGAGATTGTTACTTAGAYCAAACCTCAGGGGTGTTTATGTATTTACCCCTAACCTTTATCCACCAACTCACTTAATTCTGTACTCTTCTTGAAATTTACATCTATAGGAGTATCAACTGGTTTACAACTCATTATTCCAGTCTCATTTAGTAAATTAAGGATATACTTTTTTTGTGATACAAAGATGCCTTATTTAGTTCTTGCAACCTTTATGCCTAAAAAATATCTTATAGTACCAAGGTCTTTAATCTCAAACTCTTTTGCTAAAAAGACTTTTAACTCTTTTTACTCCATAAAATTATCACCTGTTAGAATAATATTATCAACATACACAAGAAGGATTGAAATTTGTCCTTTACTCGTATATTTAAAGAATATAGTCTGATCTGCTTGACTTTGAGAATACCTAAGGCTCCGAATAAATTTGGTGAACCTATCAAACCATGCTCTAAGTGATTATTTAAGCCCATATAATGACTTTTTGAATTTACACACCTTGCCGTTCCCATATATGCCTTCAAACCCTGGAGGTGAATCCATATAATTTTCTCATTAAGTTCTCTATTAAGAAACACATTTTTAACATCAAGCTGTTGAAGAGGCCAGTCATGCATTGCGGCAAGAGATAGTAGTATTATTATAGAATTCATTTTTGTAACCATAACAAAAGTCTGAGTGTATCTATTTCCTACCAACCTTGCTTTATACCTTTCAATCGATCTATTTTCCTAAAATTTAATTGTGAATACCCATTTACTTAACAAAAGTCTTCCCTTTTGGTAGACTAACCAAGTCCCAAGTTTTATTCTTTTCCAAGGCCCTCATCTCATCAAGAACTACCACTTTTCAGTGTGGAACAACAAGAGCTTCCTGTATAGACTTAGAAATTTTTGTTTTGGATAAATTAAATGCAAAACATTTTAAGTATAATGATAATCTGTGGTATGACACAAAATTGGCAATGGGATGAGATGTACATGATCTAACTCCTTTTCTTAGAGCAATAAGAAGATTAAGATCTGAGAAACTATGAGATTCAGAATGTAGAAGAGGGTCAGTATTACCTAATAATTCATGACTTAGAGTTGAATCTTGGCAGACTAGCTGAGGATCTGGCTCCATACTCCGATGATGTTTCCTCCTGGTATAGTCTTGAAGCTCAGTTAGTTTTTTAGAAACTTATCATATTTTAGACACTAGTTCATCTGCTTTGAATCAGATATTTCAATGTCTGATACTGTAAGAGGTTCTTGGTTTTGTGAAGTAGCAAGTTGATTAGAAGAAGAAGGAACAAAAATATTAGAACCTTGGATATCCCAAAACTGATCTTCAAGCTAGGATTCTCCCCCTGAAGAGAAGTTGGAGAAAAAAAGGATTTATCCTTAAAAAAGGTAATATCCATACTGACGCAGAACTGATTTGTGACAGGATTATAGCATTTGTATTCTTTTTGAGTTGGACAGTAATCAATGAAGACACGTTTGTAGCTCTAGGGTCAAGTTTGCTTCTTTGATTTTTATAAATGTGAACAAATGCAACATAACTAAATACTTTGAGAGGCAGTTGATTAAGAACCGGGTATGAGGATATGTTTCTAAGAGAAGATCAAGAGGTTTACGAAACTTACAAATGCAAGAAGACATTCGATTGATCAAATAGGAAGCTGTAAAAATGGCTTCACTAAAAATTTTTTCTTGGAACTCTTGTGGTAAACATTAGAGTCCGAATACCATATGAGAAAAGAGATATGAAATGTATTTCTTTTATTTCTCAATAACTTTACAAGGTTATTTATAAAAAAATTAGATTTACAAAAGGAAAAGAATAAATCTAAATTAATTATAATTTCTTAATCTAAGCCTGTCAATCAGTGAATTAAGCCTTAATTCTGTCAATCAAGCATTTCAACACATTCATTCAATATATTGATTGAATGGTGATAATTATCTCTACTGGTCCGAGGTAGTAACAAAGTTTCTGAAAGGGAAAGGAAATCAGTCATTTACTAGGTCTAGTTCCAGATGTTAATGACCTAAAGTTTGCAGCTTACGATGAAGAGGACTCTACAATAAAATCCCTCTAGAATTCTATGTAGCTTGATATAAGTGGACCGTGTTTGTTTCTGATAATGGCAATTGAAGTATAGTATCCTGTTAAATAGTCTTATTTAAAGGTTCATGATGTTGCTAAAATCTATGAAATCAAGATCAAGATTTCTGCCACCAAACAATGCGATTGTTCAGTCATTGAATATGCTAATATATTGAAGAATTTGTGACAAGAGTTGGATCATTATCAATGTATTCAAATAACATATAGTGGTGATACAACCATACTCAAGAGGTTTATGGAAAAGGATAGGATTTATGATTTCCTTGTTGGATTGAATATGAGTTTGTTCTAGTAAGAGTACAAGTGTTGGGAAAAGAAGACCTACCGTCTTTATATGAGACTATTGCTTTAATTTGAGTAGAAGAATGATGAAGAGGGGTTATCATTGAACACCAAGCAGTGGAAGGACTGACCATGGTCACAGAAAATGAAAGTGTGAAGGAATTTGAGATAAAGGAGCTTGGCAGATTATAATACTTCCATGATATTGACGTAAATCACTTTCGGCATGGAATTTTCATATCGCAACAGAAATTTGTGTTGGACTTATTGAAGGAAACAAGGAAATTGGGGTTTAAACCGGTTGAGACATCAGTTGAACCAAATCATAAATTTGATGAGACCTACGAAGATACTGCCATGGAAAAGGGGTCATATAAGAGATTTGTTGGGCGACTGATTTATCTCTCACACACCAGAACTGGTATAGCCTATGCAGTCAGTGTGGTGAACCAATTTATACATAATCCCAAAGAAGTTCATCTTCAAGCTGTGAATCGGATCTTGCAATATTTAAAAGGAACTCCAGGGTAGGGAATATTGGTCAAGAAATGAGAAAGATTAACCCTAGAAGCCTATACTGATGCTAACTATGTAGGATCCATAATTGACAGATATTGAGACAGAAGGTCAACATCAGGCTATGGTGCCTTTCTTGGTGGTAACCTTGTAACTTAGAGGAGTAAGAAGCAACATGTAGTTGCGAGATCAAGTGCAGAGGCCGAGTTTAGGGCAATTTCACTAGGGATTTGTCAACTTTTGTGGCTTAAAAATCCTAAAAAACTTGGAGATCAAAATGGAAAAAACCTATGACTCTACTGCAACAACAAGTCGGCAATTAACATTGCTCATAATCCGGTGCAATATGATCGAACCAAGCATATTGAAGTTGACAGACACTTCATAAAGGAGAAATTAGATAGTGGGCTGATTTGCACTCCATATGTATCCATTGGTAGTCAACTTGCGAATGTGCTAACCAAAGGATTGAATGGTACAATGTTCCAGACTATTATTGGCAAGCTAGGAATGGATAATATCCACTCACCAGCTTGAGGAGAACTGTGGAAAACCATGTGTTTGTGTGCTATACATATTCTTTCATAGAATAGATGATTTAGTAGTTATTGTTATCTCTAAATCATAGGAATATGATAAAGATAAGATCCCTGACTTATAGGAGTTTTAATTAGGATAAGTTTTTGTTTCCATGTATCTTTATTTAGCTAGTTGTATATATTGCCTAGGGTTGTATTATGTGAGATATAAATATTACGTAGTTTTTCACATAAACATTTTCATCAGATTATACTACACTATGGCTAAGCATGTTTCTTGATTAATGGATGATATTTTGGTCTTGATTGCATGAATCATGGCTATATCTCGCATCTTGGAGTAAGTCTGATAAACTTCCCAGATTTCTTGAGCAGTCATGAGAAACATACAAGTCCCACTGATTTCGGGTTGCATTGAATTCCAAAGCCAAGACAATCTCGAGTCTTCTTTGTCTCACGCATTAAACTTTGGATCTTCAGGGGTTGGACCCTTTCCAGTAAGATGATTTAGTTTTCCTTTTCCCTTTAAGAATGTTCTCATGATCTGCGACCATGTTGATAGTTTTTTTCTCCATTCAGTCGATATGAGGGTTTAATATCTTGAAGTTCCCTTGTTGACTGGTTTGGCAAGGATTCAGTAACAATTCTAGAGGATTTTGATGAATTTTTGGAGGTTTCTGACATTTTTAGGAAAAAGAGAAAATTGGTGATAAAGATAGAAGGAAGATTTGCCTATGAAGGCCAATAATCAGCAATGAAGGATGATGAATTTTCAAGTTAGTGTTTGGCAATGAAGGACAGAAAAATTTCACAAATAGCGTAAGGCGCTGATACCATGTAGGAAAAAGTGATCCTGTATATTAAGTTGTAAGAATTGTACGTAAGTCGATATATATATATATATATATATATATATAACCTAATTAAAGACCTTTCTAGTAATCCCTAAGAATTTGGGATTATCCCCNTAGGAAAAAGTGATCCTGTATATTAAGTTGTAAGAATTGTACGTAAGTCGATATATATATATATATATATATATATATATATATATAACCTAATTAAAGACCTTTCTAGTAATCCCTAAGAATTTGGGATTATCCCCAAAAAATAGGGATTTAAAAATAAATGGAGAAAAAACCGGAACTAGATAAAATTTCTAGTTTTATACAGATTTTCTTATAAACAGAAAAGAAATTTAAAGATTTCCAAGAAAGTTGCTGACAAGTCATTGTGGCAGACTTTACTTTTAAATATTTGTTTGTTTGTTTATTTCGGAAGGTTTGCAATTTCATTGACAGAACTTTCGATGTCGTGAGAGTAAGAAGGCTAGACACTATTCTAGTGGACAAGTTCTTGAATCCACAAGAAACAACTAATTTAACAAGGAATTTTTTTAATTCTATTGAAGATAAAGAATATGCAAAGAAATGTGAGTTCTGAAAGTTGTAGACAAGCGTTTTTTATAGTAAAAATATCCTAGTTGGTTGTAATTATGAACCAATTTCGGTTAGACTCAGATAAGGAAATTATAAAATCCCGGAAATTATGAAGTCCTAATGAATAAGGAAATGCAAATCCTGAAATCCTAGAGGACATAAAAAATGAAAGAATTCTTGGATAACTTTCCAAATTCTTCTAATTTTCATCACCATGTTTGGAATTCACTGTCTTAACATGAAACTTGAATGTGAAGGTACTGATTGGTTTTTATTTGCATTGCTTTTTATTTGCTGTTTCTGTCACTAATAGTTGCTTTTCAATTGTGGTTACAGTCGAGAAAAGTTCTTGATGCTCAGTTTGACAAGCTTTCACTTCATGGACTTGGGAAAGATCACTCATCAAACTGGTGGAAAACACTGGCCCACCAATTAATCTCGCATGGTACTTGAAGTGACACATTAATTGCTCACTGTTGATTGTTGATTGTCAAGTCTGACAGCGTATTGTTTATGATAGCTTCATGCAGAAAGAATAGGTTTAAGACGTGTTGGTCTAATTGTTGTAGCTTAGTTTCAACTATCTAGCAATACCCAATATGAGACCTTCTTGTTGTAGTCAGGTTGACTTGATCATATTGTGCATAATGGTTTTTTTGTTTCTTCTCATGATTAGTAACTCTGATAAGAGTCATTATTTGCTTCACAGACTTAAGGATACAGATATGATTTAATTACATTCTGTGTCTGTCTGCAGCATTGGGATATTGATTACAATGCTTCTAGTTAAAAAAGGTAGAAGATCTTTACCAAAATGCCAACGGATATATATGACCAGAGAACTAAGAAATATTGTTGTGTTTGTGTGGGAAGAAAGTATTATGGTTTCTTATTTATAATTTGCAGTGATACCATTTCTGCTTCTACTGAGAGAAGGTAAAGATTGCAAATCTGGTTATGTTGGTCTGTAGATTTAAAAAAAATCTGTGGTCTTCAAGTGAATATGCCAATGCGTGTAATAGCTGGTATTGATGGTTAGATTTCATTGTTGACTAATAACATTGGATGTAGTATTTAGAATTGACCCATAAAATATTTGTAGATTTTAAAAGATCCATGGTCTTCAAGTGAATATGTCAAGGAGTGTAATAGCTGGTATTGATGGTAAGATTTCATTGTTGACTAATAATGTTGGATGTGGTATTTAGAATTGACGCATAGAATATTTGTGTCTTCCTTTTTAAAAGGAAATCTAAGACTTTGGAGTTTTCGATTCCAGTAGTGGAGAGAGTTGATAAAAGTTGGAGGAGTGTTGGAAGAAAACTTGGCTTTCTAAAGGGGGATGATGAAGAATCTCAAGTATATACTTTTTAGGAAGTAATTTATATTGGGAATTTAAGTACTTTATTTATTGTTTTAGTTAGATTCATTTTCCTAGAGTTGATTTCTTTGTTTGCTAAGAGTTTATTATTTATTAGAAATAGATTTAATCTTTTTGTAGACTTGATGGTTATTCAGGATTGGCACTCTATAAATATGGCATGATTCTTAATTTGTAGTAGACTTGATTATTATTGATGAATATAATATTTTCTCCCTTAGTGTTTTGGTTTCTTTCCATGGTTCTTTTGGTTTTCTCCCCTATCTCAATTGGCTATTTCTTCTAGTTTCTTTCTCTACTTAGTTGTTGTCTATCGTTTTACATTAGTTTGGTATTAGCGTTCAATTTCAACCCAAACACTTTTGCAAATACATAAAAGTCCTGAATCACTCTTCCATAAGCCCATATTTTCTACAAAACATCCAAAACTGACCCAAAACCTTACGAAATCCATGCACCACCTCAACCTACATGACCACCATGTGTCGATGTGTTACACACACATATGGGTAAAATCCACCCTAAAACACCAACTTATAAGGGAAAGGTATTCAAGTGTTTATTAGCGCATTTGTTAAGTTGTTATTTAGTGATGTGGGACTTTATTTGTTCGTTAAATTCCACCATGCTTTCAAAACCAATGCCGATGGTAGCCCATATTTCCCAGTGGGTGATTTTGTGGATTCCGCACACATTCAAGTTAAAGCTCTCGTTAGGTTGCCTCGTCCATAACGAGGGCTCTCTTTGCTTGATGCCAACTATGGTACTAATTGTTATAAACACATTCGGTTGAACTTGCCCTTGAAACCTAGCTTACAAGGGAACAATTCCCAAGTTTTCATAAGTTAAAATTTCAAGTCATAACTTAACGATGTGAGGTTTAATTGGATCGTTAGATCTACCGTGGTTTCAAACCTATGTCCATGAAAGCCTATATTTATCAACTAGGTGACTTCGCAAATCCCACACATTGTGTAGCAGCCCTCCCCAAGTCGCCTCATTAGCAATGAGGGCCCAAAGTGCTTGTTCTAATACTAATTGTTGCCCATACATTTGCGTAGAATTCACTCCAAAAGCTAAGTTGTCCACATTTATGTTGAATAATTTCTGTTTCTTATTAATTTAATTTTATTTTCACTCTTGTGCTTGATGTCAATTTGTATTTCTTGCCTTAATGAATTTCATCTTTAGCATGTTTTCGTACATTGGTAGTGATTGCATTATCTTTTGACTTCTTGGTTTGAATAATAAATCATAAGCAATCAGTCTTAAACTCAATTCTGTAACTTAAACAGGTTACTTGGTGGAGAATGTTAAAGATGTTTATGTAACTGTAAGGTAAATTCTGTTTGTTCATTATGCTATTTGCAAATTATCAAATTTTTAGGTTTCAATTATGGTATTGTCAGTTTCAAAACTTGATCAGTGGTACCTTCTTGGTTTATTTCCTGCCGATCATAAAATGGACAAAATTTCATTCCTTAATGATCAGTGTAAGTCAGAAAGGAAAGCAATATATTAGTTCAGCAAAACCAGATCAACAACCACCTTTAGTTTTGCCGGTGGTGGATGAAATGGTTGATGATGAGGAAGATAAAAGCACATCAAGTAAAATTGGAGAGTTGAAGAGTTTGGGTACTTTGGAACATGAGGGATTTTCGGAGGTCGGTAATGATTCATATTTTTTTCTTAATTATCAGTATTAAATTGTTATTTTATTCTTGTATGATTTAACTGTTGTATTATTTTATTGTCTCCAAGAATTGGAGTGAACAAAAAGTTTGGGATCGGGTAGGGAATGAGGGGTTCCACTCATCGTGCATCTATATAGGACTGAGATTTAGACAGAATGTTGCATGAGGTTTTAACTCCTGGTAGATTTTACTATTATTTTTACTTTAACTGAAACAATTTTCCACTACATTTTTTGAATTATTTTTCTTTATAAATTAGATTTTCCATCTTCCTTTTCTTCTAATTTCTTTTTTGAATTATTGTAAGAAGGTTTCATTATCTTGAAAACTTAAGAATTACTATTGCATCTTAAAAGGCTACTTGATTACGAAATGAGAAAAAATTAATACAAGAGTCTAGTAGTCTAGCCCAAAAATCTGCCTGAGACTGAAAACTAGCAAAGATACAGCCAGCAACAAACATGAGAAATGCCCTTGACATTTCACAACAATTCCTCACTTGGTGTACTTATTGTTTAGAAAATAGCAGCTGAAAACCCCAGCAGGAATTATCTCCATCAACCTTCTAGGCAAAGCATAAACCCAGTCCCAGATAAATTAACGACGTCTCTGTGACAACACATTTACCATCCTCTGTAGTAAACTAACACTCAAAAGTATAGGTTGAGAACTTCACCACGAAACAGAAGACTGCAGCAAGTTCTATATGGGACCTACATGATTACAGATGTTGATCTTGCATTTTTTGTATGTTTTCTGTTTCATCATTGCTACTATATGCACCTTGTTGAGAACTTCACCACGAAACAGAAAACTGCATCAAGATCTATATGGGACCTACATGATTACAGATATTGATCTTGCATTTTTTGTATGTTTTCTGTTTCATCATTGCTATTATATGTACCTCTCTTAACATTTCCAGTTATATTTCTGATTGTTTTATCATAATGATCATTGGAGCTACTAAAATATTTCTTCTTTTGAAATATCCTCAAATATGATCTTGAGAATGGAGGAAATCTTTTCATTTTTTCCTTCCAATTTTCTGTTCTCTTCAAAGTCATATAGAGCTATGTTCATATTTGAACATATTTGAGGATATGTTTCGTGGTGAAGTTACTGACACTCAAGTCTTATAATTGTTCTGGGCACATCAAACTAAAGTGGGTCTCACATTATTGTTTCAGATAGTTCTTTTGAATCATTGCCACTAAATTTCTGGTCATTGACTTTCAAGTTCAACCATGTCATTTTTCTTTAAGTTCAGGCTGAGGCACAACTCTATCACTTGCTTTTAGAAGAGAGAATGAAGCTTGCAAGAGTCACTGGAACTGCACCGTAGGTTTCTTATATGGATTACAAGTAAAACTTTATTTGTATTAGGATAAAAAGTTACATTTGTCACTGTAAATATAATTTTTCATTGCAGATATGCTGTATGTGGTGATCAAACAATAAAAAAAATTGCACTAACAAGGCCATCTACTAAAGCAAGGTTGGCAAACATCGATGGTGTAAATCAGGTATGTCTTAATAACGGGCAAAATAGCAGATACTTGACCAAATTTTTTGTTCTGTTCCCTTGCATTTTATGTGATTAGCACTTAGTATCCTTAATCTGTTATTAAGAATATAGTTTGTTATTCTATTCAATAATTGTATAAAATGCAATGATTTTCTTTTCCTCTTGGAATCTGATATATAGGTAATGAATTTTCTGTTTTATTTTATGTAATCATATGTAAAATAAGTATTCACACTACTATGCATTCATATTTGCAAAGTCACCATAATATTCCTATGCAGATACAGATTATCTGCAGAAATTGCTTTTACAACTGATGGTCATGCACCCAATCACAATATGTGAGAGGATGAGTAAATGATTGATGGTTTTGATTTACATAAATTCATATTCAAACCTGAATTAGTGAAGAGTTAAAATAGTTGTTCTTTTTAATTTATGCAAGGAGTGTAATATTCTATGTTACAATATGAATGACCTTTGATTGTAGGCTCTTAACATGATAGACCTTGATTCTATAGATAAATAAGTTAGTTTTCCTCTGATTATAGGCTAATTATATTTAATCTGAAGTTTCATTGTCTCTCTCTCCCTCTTCTTTGTTTACAATATGGAACTGGTACATGTTTCTTTCCTTATCCAAGGGATTATGTTCACACGTTGAGGCACTTCATCAAGAAGTATGATTTGTATTACCAATTTCATTAATCCTTGCGGATGTTCTTAATTTGTTTGGTTCTCCAATTAACAAGTAGTTGAATCAGTTCGCATTCAATTCATCACCAAGTCTACCAAATTGTATGCATTTCTTTTTAAAATTTATAAATTCCAGAACTAACATTTATATAATAAAAGAGAAATAAGATTGAATTCCCAACCTTCCGATTCAGCACTTTTCATATATTTTGGAGAATTAAATTTAAGTTGGTTAATGTTGCAGCACCTTGTAACAGCACATGGGAATCACCTTCTCCAGACCATTAGGGACCTATCTCAAAAACTAAACCTTTCCCTGGATGGAGAAGCCAGTGTACAGACTGCTTTCACAAGAAAACTGATTACAATTTCCAACAACCAGGGAAGACTACGACCAGCAAAGTTTGAAGCTTGGAAAATGTGGCATGAATCTGGTCTATCCGTTCAGAAAATAGCTGTATGACTTCTTGAAAGTTTATAATGTAGATTGTTTAAACCATGTTCCATAGTCATCTTTCGAGGGCATAACTTTTTTTTTGTTTTTTCATTTTACTCATAGAACTACCCTGGTAGGACAGTTCCTATAAAAGAACAAACTGTTCTTGAGTATCTTTTAGAGGCTGCACAAGAAGGGTTTGAGATTGATTGGATCAGACTCTGTGATGAGGTTGGACTAAAGACTGAGATGTTCTCAGCCATTCAGGGTGCGATATCAAAGGTTGGCTCCCAGGACAAGTTGAAGCCCATTAAAAATGAATTACCGGAGGATGTAAGATTCCTGTATTCATGTGATTATTTTAAAATCTGATTGCACATATTGCACTGAACCATGTATGTTGTGTCCTTTTTGATTTGTGTATGATGTTTTGTTCATTTCATATGCTTGAGAATGAAACTGAATATATTGGCTTAATAATGCCAGATAAGTTATGCACACATCAAGCTTTGTCTGGCAATGCAAAACTGTGGGATGTCTCCAGAAGTGATTCCACAGAGCCACAACAACGGTGATGAACTTCTGAATAAGGCATCTGAACCGTCTGCCACTAATGCAAGTTGCATTGATGAACCTTATGAAGCTGAAGAGTCTCTGAAAAATAGGGTTGCTTATGGTTGCTCAGACAATAATGAACAAGCCTCTATTGCTGTCACAAGGGCTGAAGGCTCAGAGCTAGCATGTGATGATGATGCTGTCACAAGGGCTGAGCCTGATGCTGTCACAAGGGCTGGAGGCTCAGAGCTAGCATGTGATGATCATGATGAAATCTGTTCAATGAAACGCCAGAAAGTTGACAGTCCAGATGGAAGTCCTGCCCTGGAAGCAACAGGGTCTTCAATGTTAAACTGGATTAAGCGACATGAAGAGGGGGTAAGTGAAAAGTAGGTTCTCCTGTCTGTATGTTTAGAACACTTTAATGTATTTTCCTTTGTGCCCGACCCAATAAACTTTTGAAAAGCGTAGCATTTCATCCATGTACTTAGATATATGAAATTTTATTATTGGACAGATGTAACGTGGACGTGATATGCTTGCCTTGTCATTTTCCTCTACTTCTGATATCAACTTGCTAATGTGGTTATATTGTAGGTTTCACTGTCTGATATTTTGAAGCACTTCAGAGGATCCAAAGCAGAAACTGTGATTGAGCTGCTGAGTTGCCTGGAAGCTGATTTCATGATCTTCAAGAAGAGTAATCTTTATAGGCTGCTGTGATAATGGAGATGCATTGGGTGTTGGAAATTCATCTAGAATCATGCAATTAGAGCTAAAATAAACAAGGTTTGTGATAGAAATTTTTACAAACTCTAAGCTATGCAAGAACAAAAATTTCCACAAAAAAAGTGTTGATTTTCCGCCACCAAATCCCACCAAATTCAAGTACAATTTTCCTTTCAATGGCTAAGTACCCTAACCCTTTTAGATTGACTCTTTTCTTGCTAGAGAATTGGTGAAAATTTTGAAGCAAAATGTTTCACAAGGGAGAGAGCAAGCACTCAGCAAAGGTGAGTGAATGGAGAGAGAAAGCTTGTTTTATGTATATTAATTTTTTTTGAGTGGGTTTGGTGCAAGTGCTTTATACATAATTAATTCTAAATTAAATGAATGAATATAAGTCAAGTAAAATCTAATTAAACTTAACCAAGTAAATTATTAGCCAATTAGATTAATTCTTAGCAACTAAGAAAATGATATTTCAAGAATATATCATTGGCTAATCAACACTAAACCCATATATTTGAATTATTCTCTCTTTCATTGTTGGGCTTAATGGGTTTGGGTTAAAATGCAATATTTTACACTTTTATTACATAAATATGAATATACCGCGTATATTTACAATATGATACTTTGGGATACAAATCGTTTAACATTGGGTTGCTGGTACAGTGATCTATGCAAATAATGTAGTATTTCAATGAAATCCTATTAATATATTTTAACGTTCCCTTTGTTGTTGTGCATAATTTGGTGACAGAAGCTATTTATGGTCTAAGCTCCTTTCCGGCCAGTATTTTCACCAGAGAAACTATATATTTAAAGTTGGTGACATAATCCAGTTGAAAGGGTTTAAACGAGAGGTAGCAAAATCTAATATGAGGTCCTTTTATGTTTTTTAAAAATATTTTCTTGTTTTATACATTGTCTACTATATTTTAAATTAATATCAATCACATATCTTTTTTAAAATTTAAAACCAATCACATGTGATCAAATTATTTTGAAAACAAAAGAACAAAATTCATAAACAAGTAAACTATTCGATAACTTGATACTTTATTAAATAAGTATTTAATAAAGTGTCAACAGTTTTTTCAAATGCTGACTATAGCAAATCATCTGGACATCTTGTTTTATTGTTTGTCACTTGAATGTAATTAAAGAGGAACGTAAAAGAAGCAAGTGGGCAATTTAGAGCATAGTATTCTTACAAAAATTTCTGGGATTCTCTCATTCTTGCCTCCATTTTCTTTTTCTGAAAAAGGAATCATTTCTCTAGAATAAATACTCTATAAACTGCCACAGCTATTTAACAAACATCTTTGTAAGGATTTCGATTGCTAGAATATTTGTCGTCTTGAGTGTTAAGAGGGTTTACATTGAACATAATGCATGCCAACTCACTAGACCCTTTTTTTATGATTTTTTAGCATTGCCAAGATGGTCAATTTTCCATCTGAAATGTATCTCAAGAGTCAAGTCTCCATTTTGAATCCCAATATCTCTATTCTATTGCAACATTCCAGACCCGGAAAGGTATAATAATTTCCCAAAAAAGGGAAAACTTTTGAAAAAAAAAATTTACAAGAATTAATATTAACCATCTATTGACTTTTTCACTCCACCGAACCGAATAATGAAGACAAAAATCTACATTCCAGGAGTAAGTTGTTCAAAGATAGCATTATGTATAGTTTTTTTCTCTTTTTTTTTTTAAAAAAAAAATTATATAAAAGTCTATGTTTGTTATGTCATGACTCTTCTAAAGAATATTTTTATATTTTTACGCTACCAGAGACAGACTAGAAACCTCATCATAATCAATAATTTGTGTTATGCCCCAAAATCCGAGAGCCTTAGAGCGTGAAGACTTTCCTTCTTATACAACAAAAGTTTATATCACAAGACATGAATTACATAAATCTTAAACTAGGTAACCTTCAAGTTTAACTCCATAAATCGGGAAAGCTACCTAATACAATTCAACTTTTTAAGTATGAACTAACGTACAACCTAAAAGTTTCCTAAAGGATGACGAAAGTAAAAAATTTTTACTTCCAAATCAACATTCAATATGATCAACATCCTGACAAAAACATAAACAAAAAGGGAACTAGTGGAAGTCAAAGTCTCTATGCCGGTATCTTCATATAGAATGACCATCAATTACATGAGGATCACATTAGACTAGTGAATATTAACTCAATCAGTAAGCTAGTTTTTATATATGGCAAAATATACATCACAAAACATAAGTTCATAATCCGTTCATAAGCAAAAGCATGTCAAAAAATGCTTTTCATGTACTTAACAAAAGGTGGAAGCTTTTTTAATCACTTAGCAAACTTATCCTTAGGAATATCCTCACTCTCATGCAAGGCATGACTTTTCTTATCACATTCACTAAACACTTAACATAGTTGAGCCTACAAAAGTAATCACCCGTCAGTGATATTTGTAGGTAAGGCATCACACCAGTAAGTGTAATGTCCGAAAATTTTGAATAATGTATATTAATGATTTATGTAAGTTGTAGAATGTTAATACATGTATATTAGAGTATATGTACGAAAATTTCTGGATTTGGGACTAAAACATAATTAAATGTTAGTGTGTGTATATATATATATATATATGGTATGTGTATGATTTTTTATATGTAGGGGTGATTATGTGAAGAGCAAGTTGTGTAAAGTTGGGGTGTGGATGAGAAATTTGGAATTTCTACAAACTTAGGAAAACTGTGGTAGAGAATTCACGCCAGGGCACCGTCCCAGCAGAAACTCGGTGCTAGGCGTGGAATGTTTCCAAGTTGGGGCACCGTATAGCAGAAACTTGGCGCTAGGGCATGGAATGTTTCCACGCCAGGGCACCATAGGGTAGAAACTCAACACCATGGAATGTTTCCACTTCGAGGTCATTGAAGGGGGATTCCAGAAATTTTAACTTTTTACAATGACATTTATATCCCATTATCCAATTTCTATGTAAACCCACTTATATTTTAGGGTTCCAAAAAGAGAAAGAAACGGGAGAGAAGAAAGAAAAGAGAAGAGGAAAGAAAGAAGAAGAGAGAGAAAGAAAAAAGAGAGCTATTTTTGTTAATCCAAGGTTGGAATTTCTCTTCTACACTCTTCTATTCCATTTTGATTGATGTATTTCATGGATATGGGCATGGGTTTTGCTTGTGAGACACCCACTCTATATCTCAGATGAATAGACTTAGAGGGGAATAAGTTCAGTAAGTATGTTGCCATTTGCAGCGGATATCCCAAAAAACTATTGGGTAAAGTAGAATAACTCAATATGGATCTAACCATGTCAAGAAGAGTTCTATTTCTTTTCTTTTTTACACCATTTTGTTATGGTGTTCTTGGTGCAGTGAATTGAGATAGAATCATGTTGTTTTTGATGTAGTCTTCGAATTCCCCAGAGAGATATTCACCACCACGATATAAGCGTAGTGATTTGATACTCTTACCTAATTGCTTTTCTACCTCAATTCTATATTCTTTGAATTTTTCAAAGGTTTCAGATTTATGTTGCATTAGGTAAATGTACCCATATCTAGAGTAATCATCAGTAAAGTGACAAAATACTCATGATCCCTTCTCATTTGCACACTAATCGTCCACATACATTTGTGCGTACTAATTTCATACAATCTTTGGCCTGATATCCTTCAATGGTAAAAGGTTTCTTTCCTTCCATACATAATTCATAGAGTGGTATATGTTCGACATCTAATTGACTTAGTAGTTCTTCATTAACCATCCCTTGAATCCTTTTTAAATTAATATCACCTAGTAAGAGGTGGTGCAGATATGTCTGATTAATGCTAGATAACTTAACTATTTTGTTCCTCTTTTCTAACTCAATGTTATTATCAGATATATGAGATTTGATTAAAAATAGTTTGTTAGTCATTGTTCCAGTATAAATAAATACTTTATCCTTTCTAATAATAATTAATTTTTCAAAAGATACAGAATAGCTAGAATTTATTAACTGTGCAACTAAAATCAAATCTCTAGTAAAATTAGGAACATAATAACAATCCTTTAATACAAGAAATCTAAAATAATCAAAAAATAGATGTAGTTCAACAACTGTAGTGGTTGACACCTGAGTTTCATTGCTAAGCTCAAAACTATGCTATCTTTTATTTAGTTGTTGGATCTGTTATTCAACCCTGCAAAGAATAGAAGACATGATTAGTGGCTCCAAAATCTACAAACCTAGGTGTCAATAGATTCCTATACATAACATGACTTTAAGAAAAGTACATTACATTTCCCTGCCTTTTTTTCAGCAAAATAAGTTAGGCAATTTCTCTTCTAATGCCCAACTACCCACAATGTCATAGGTTTCTTCTGGGGAGTCATAGCCTCTTTCTTCTTCTTCTTCCCTTGCTTTTCGTTTTGCCTTTTCTAAAGGCTTTGGCAGAGGTTGATGTCACGCCCCGGAATCCCTTATACAGGAATCCCGAGAGTGAGATATGCAATTAATGAATAAAAACATTGAAAAAC
>JANLJB010002588.1:0-21859 GCA_026212285.1 Bursera cuneata
GCAGATGCGAAGCAAGAGGCAGACACAGAGTGAGGGTTCTATTAGTGTTAAATGGGAATATATATATATGTGAGAAGGTTATCAAGTTAGGGTTTGGAGTCTCTGTTTGGGTTCGGGTTTAAGACAATCTTTAAACATTGCTAAAATCCGATTGGGCTGGACTAACCTAGTTTGGGCCAATTCTTGATAGCTAAGCCCAAAAATGTTGGTGAGCTTATATTCTTACTGTGGCTAATGAAGCTTATGCGTAAACCCAAATACTTTGAGAATCCATACTCCAAGCAGGTTCACCTTTATTTTAGCATAGAGTAATATTATATATTATAAATTTAAAATTGTATCTTAATTTCATATTTGCAGTGATATAAAATAAATAATAAATTAATAAATCAATATTTATTATTTTAACTTTTACTTATTTATCTTATAATTCACTTAATACCACATCAACTTAGAATATAAAATTGTGATATACTCATAATATTACTCTTTAATATAACCTAGATATCTGATAAAACCAAAAATTACTATTTTAAGATTGAAAAGTTCTATTTAACCTCCATTTTTATTTTACTTTATTTTATTTATAAATTTATCATAAAATAAATTATTAAAGAGGTAAAAAAGTTATAATTACACAGTTTGAGAATATTCTATTTTAATTTTCTGATTTTCTCCTGATTATACCTAAATAAGCAAATATACCATATGATTCAATTCTTTTTTTTTTTCAAATTTAAAAAATTATTTATTATAAATTTAAAATTTTACATTTACTGTATTATATTGTTTTAGATATAATTGAAAGAAAATCAAGAAATTGAAATTGAGTATTTCAAGTGTATATTTATAATTTTTTAATATTAAAATTGTTGAAAAATTTTGAGAAACATAAAATGAGGATTAAATTGAACTGCTCTTTAATATTTAAATAGATTATATTTTTTAGCATTTATGTTAACTTGATTATGTGAAGGTTTGTTTATGGGTTTTTATTTATTTAAAAAAAAAAAAACAGAGAAGGAACTCCTAGCTTCTTTTTTTTTCCATTGGGGTAAGAGTGTTGTTATAAAAAAAATAGCATTTTTTCAATTTAATATATTCATGTCTATCTTCCAAAAATACCCCTTATGTCTTACGATTGCTTTTTCTCATCTTCGTTGATGTCTAAGCGTCTAATTTTTCTCAAAAAAATTATTCATTCTTCATTTATTGGAAAGGTAAATTTACCTCATTAATAAAATAAGAAAAAACAAAGATGTGGTTAAATGATGTAATATGTTGGTTGATTCAAATAATATTTTGAGTAGATAGATTTGAGTTTGTTGATGAACAGAATTACTGAATATATTATAGTTTGGTAACTAATTTTGCTTAAAATATGATTATTAATTTAAAAAATTCAATAAATTTTATGAGGTTTAGATATAGATTTTATGGGGCTTAAATAACAACACTCGTGGGGTTGTGTAACATACCCAACCCAAGACTCAATTAGGGTTACATAGATGGAGTGGTGAAAGTGAGTTTCCGTTTAGAATTATATATTGCCGACTTTAAATTTTCTTAAGTTGTTAAAGGTTTTTCTAGGTTATAAAGTTTAAAAACAAAACAGTGAAGAACTGTGAGTCCAAATGAATAATATCTAAGGTCGAGGTATTAAAAGTTGGGATAAATTAAGTTTAACCCAAAAGCTGTCGACCCTTTAGAAAGCCTAATTAGGTTTGGCCAATCTTTGGTGCTTGGTATTCAAGCTCTTCAAAATCTCTTTCTAAGCCATTTTTTAAAAAGTTATTTTAGATAATGTCAAAATTATCTTTTTTGATGCCTAATTTTTATAAATTCACTAAGACTTTTTAAATGCAAAATTTTTTATAAATTCACCAAGAGAATCGTAAGTCCATTGCCTTTCTTCCTCCTTTACGTACGTGCTTCATGAAAATCATTCATCAAAATAACTTGAATATATTAAATTGTCTTCCCTATTGTTAATTGATCCGAATATGCTTTTGTTCCCAATTTTCTTCTCAATTTCTCTCATATTCAAACAAATTTCTAACTGCAACTCCTATTTATTCAAATAAGAAATTCAAAACCAAGCAACCTCATTGAATTTTAGTTTTACAAACAAAAATTAAAACCACATTGTATTATGTTTGACTTTAAGACATTTAAAGAGATTTTAGATCTTATTTTTACCTCTCTATATATGTTGATCATTGATGGAAACCCCATATGGACAGAGAGATCTCAAACTTCACAAGCATGGATTCTATATACTACTTTATAAAAAATAAAATGAAAAAAAAAAATTGCAGGAAGAGAAAAGATAACTTGAAAGGAGGAGGAAGATGTAGGAAGTTGGTTCTATGGCAAATAAAATTTTAAAAATGTCGTTCTGATAATATCTAAATTATTTAAAAAAATGGGTTTAGAAAAAGATTTAGTGGGGCTTCAATAACAACTCTCCCAATCTTTACTTAAATGTTTATTTCCAAATTAAAAACTTGTGCCGATTTTTGATTGATTTTCAGAACTTCTCTGTTCTTACTTAAATACACCTTCTGCTGGGGGAAAGAGCAAATTCTTGAAAGCACCAGAGAAAGGAATGCTAGGTGGAAGGAAGTCACCTGGTCCAGATCATTCCTTAAAGAAGCATAATTCCTTTACTACTAACAAGGAGATTGGTGCCTCTAAAATTACTATTGATGGAACCAAGAAGGAAAGTCTCTCTAGAGCAAGAGCACCTGAGAAAGTACAGAGAAGAAACAGGAAGGCTGTTTGTGTCATTTCAAAAGCTAACCTGAGTGTTGCTGCGGATGAGTCCTTAAACATGGAGGCCTGAGGAGTTCCTATTGAGCTTTTGAGGTAGTCAGGCTCAACCACCTCTGAAACATAAACCAACAACCATATATAACTACTTTTTGGGTTAGGATTAAAGATAGTAAGGAAACTAACTACCTTATGCTGCATTGCATTTGCATTTGTACTTGTATTTGGTTTAAAGTAGAGTCTTTTGTGTGTTAGCCTGCCTGCCTTGTGTACATTCAATTATTATTATTATTTTATTTTAATTGTATATGATATCTTTAGTTAATCTTGCAGGTTGTCTCATTCGATTCCAACAACACGACAGACAAAAGCAATATCTTCATCTCTTGTTAGTAGAGCTAGAGCATGACTGAAATAATTGGCTTTGTTTAAGTAACAAATCAAAAACAAAACCGAGTTCCATTTGCTTTATGAAACAAGTTAATTTTTTTTTTTTTTTTTGGAAACCGAGATATCCAGACCACTTTACGCTCATCACGAATAATTCTTAAAAGAGACTAATACAACCATAACCCACTGTCATGGTCTCTCACTTAAATCATAATATAATCTACGTGTAACGAGAATCGAACCCAAAACCTTATTGTCAGCCTTACCTTTATAATTTTCTCTTTGTTATTCCTAAAATTCAACACCAGTCATTTATATGTCCTTTCGAGCATTTACCACAATCATGAACATATTATACAAGTTGTTGAGTCTACCATCTTGTTTTCAATCTAGAATAAAATGTATTGAAAGTGATTTCATAGACATTGTTGAGGTCCAAATGATCATTTCTCATTCAACCTTCAAAATGACCATTAGCTTCACTATACAGTTCCTCATTGCCCACAAGGATTCCAGGGCTAGATTCAAAATTCAACTGCAAAGTCCTATCATAATAAACATTGAAGAAGAAGAAATTATACATCAGTTCATCTATAAAAATTATATGGCAACATTGGACTGTAATATATACTTTTTCCTATACTTGAATTGTCAGTGATGATTGAACTGAAACACATTCAAGCAACTTTTGGGGAGATATGGATGTGTTTATGTAGGTTCATTTTCCTAGTAATAACTATTGCCTTTCTCTAAGTAGCTGCCAGACCACCCCATTTATTGTGTTGAATAAAACATGAAAGCATAATCAAAAGTCATCAGGTCCTCTGCACCTAAGTCTATATCCTGGCCTGAATCACCACATAATTTACAGTGCTCGCAGGCTGGTCAGGACTGGCTTTCTGAAAGGTCACCATAAAAGATCTTTTTAAGTCAAGTGACTCATTTAGGTCATTTATACTTATCGGTCTTGCTAACTAGTTGACAAAATAGCCAACTGGTCACATTCAGAGTGGAGAGAGAGACAGAGAGATATTGAAGTTCTCACATTTCTAAGAGACAATATAATAGCAAAGACTAGTGACAAACCGGGAAAGTTTCAAAAAGAAAAACTATGCTTGGTTCTTGGGACATTAACATCATAACATGTGATATCACTAGGGACAAATGGGGAAAAGAAATCAAACATTTTCACTTGGGTTTAGTCAGAATCATCCAAGACTAATTGCTGATATGTTGCATGTACCTTTCAGCTTTCATTTAATAAAATAATGTCTTCACCTTTCATTTACACCTCAAAAATCACACCACCTTAAATAATCCAAACTAGACATCAAAAAGATAGAAAGAAAACAGTCATACAAAGAAGATACAAGCACCAAAAGTGAAATTACAAACGTTTTCAATTCAGGAATCCTGTTTCAGTTCACCAACTCTTTAAACAGCACCAGTCTCCCTATCTTTCTCTCTCTCTCTTACTCCACTGCATCATTTCATTGCATCAAGGTCATATAAACAGTCTCTCAGTTGCATTTTAGCTTCCTAGTTTCTTCAGTCTAGTCTAGCATACTCTTGAACTCTCATCTGTTCACTTTCTTGATACTGAGATTGAATGCTTTAAGTTCTACTCATTTTTTTTCATCCAACCTCAGTTAGCAATAATCTGTCTCCTTATCTCTGAAAGATATATTTTCTTTTTTACGAAGCATTTCTCTGTTCTTTTCACTTCAAGTCCTAATCTTTCCTCTGCTGGTCACAGTTTCACATCCTTCTCCATCTGGTCCTTCTGTTTGTCGTAAATCATATCTTGTTCTAGACTTCTAGTTGTAACTCTCTTTCTCTCCCCTTTTCAGCATTCCATTTCAGCTTCATAATAGCATCAATAAGTGAAAGAACAGAGAAGCAGTCTACACCAAGCAAACAACTACCCCAAGTTCACAGACAGAGTTGTGCTCATGGCTACTCTAGGGGCAAGCTTGAAAGATCAGTTGACACCAGTAGTTGAGGCACCACATGCAGGAACTGAGCCTAGCCGTTATACACATAGATCAATTGAAACACTGGTTGTTGTGCTAGCTGTGATCACCATCATAGGTGTTATTGCAGGGATCGTTGCTCGGCTGTGTGGTGGAAGACACTTTGGTGGAAACGGAGAGCATGACATCGAAGGTTGGGTAGAAAAGAAGTGTCGGAGTTGCATTGACGGTGGAGTCACTTCTGCACCCCCACCTGAGGAGCCAAAGCCAGCAACGGAAGAAACTAAGAAGTGAGAATGGAGATGGATGAGTTTTTATACTAAATATTATCATCAAAGTGCTTCAGCTTAGCAAGGAGAAAGAAAATCTTTCACTGCTTTAGTCTACTACTATATACCAACTTTATTCTTTCTGTGCATTAGGAGATCTTAGCATTATAACTAGCTACTACAAGCTTAATAATAATTTGTTCAAATAAACTGGGTTTTCAGTTTTTCTTTTTTCTTTCTTTTCCCATTTCAGATTTCCAGGTGAATATCTTAGTATGTATGTCTTCATCAAATTCAATATGTTAGTCCTGAGTTGACACAAGATTCACGGATTCCAACGTATACATTTCAGAACTCTCTTTTTCAAGCTTGATCTTGCGGAGCTTGACAATGGATGGACTACTAGTACTTTTTTTTCTGCAGATGTGAATCGGAACCTTGTTAAGTTCAGATAACTTTTGCAGTCGGTACAGTAGCATTTCATGTACCTCAGATATAATATTTGGTACATGCAACTTAGTTACATGCTGATTTTCCTTATCTTGACTCCAATAAAGTTAATATAGCACTTTGGTACAGGATTATTCAATCATCATGCACACTGGAAAAGCAAAGTACTAACAGGCCATTCTGCTTTTTATTTTATAGAATCCAACCGTTGCTTTTCCAAAAGCTAATCTTTTGCAACATCTTTACTGATTGCTCAAGGCTTAAAAAACTGACCGTTGCCATGCTTTTCTAAAAGATAAAGGGGTTTACTTATAGCATTTATAGCTTAGCACAACACTCAAATTTTTTATGAACATCTCTTCCTTTAAGCTTAATTGGTTGGATAATTATTCGATCCTAGTTGAATGTTCGACTGTTTAAGCTTGATTCTTTATTAGGCTTATTAAGGTCAAGCTCCAGGTCAGCTAGCATGATCAAACATGGTTAAATTATTACATGAAAGTTCTCTACTTCATCTTGACTATTGTTTACTGGTTATCAGAACATACTACAAATTTTCTCGATAGTGCTTCTATACTTGAAAAAGTAGATACACAAATTGCATATTCCTATTCTATATTTTCCACAATCAAGCTTGTAACTTGAGCCAAAACTTGGTCAATGACGATTGTTTGTCTCTCATGTTCTCAACGAGCTGGGTGTAAACTGTTAGCAGCTACCTAAACTCATCACACCCTCCCATTAATCTTATCTCTTTCTCCATAGAAAAAGCCACACAACTGTGTCATAGCCCTTCATCATCAAAACTCAATGAATCTAGCATTGAGTTCCTGGAAGGAAGAGGTTTATCATGTTATCCATTCGTGAGTGATATGAGGAGTCACTCACGAATCTTGCACTTTTTTTTTCCTCTTTCAAGAAAATTCAAGACCCCAACACAAGTGTAAAAATAAAGCTAAAAGCATATACCTTCAAAATCTAGCTGATTGATGATATTTACTGCTGGCTACGCCATCAGATCAGAACTACATATTTGTCAAGAATGCTGCTTAATTCAATCTCGAGTGGCAACAATACATACTCAAATTATAAATATATAGAGAGCAAGGAAATGAAAAGAGCAGAGGAGAGGGATAGGTCAGAAGCTTAATTTGGAGATGGAGTTTGCACAGATAGTAAAGAAACATCCATCACCACATCGGTGTTGCCAACACCCCTGCTCGCGGAGGGTGCATCACAAAACACTCATTGGAGCTACATTCTTCTCCAACTTCGGCAGACCTGCCCAGCTATATGTTTTAGAGATTTTTGACTAATAACAAGCCAAAGAAGCCTTAAAACTCACTAGTTAGAAGAAGAAGCAACCAAAAAAAAAACAAAAGCAAAATGCACTTCCAAATCTAATCCTGGATTTACAAACACAGAAGACAACGCCCACAGGCCAAAAGAAAATACAAAGGGTATGGCAAATGTGGAGCCAACTTTCAATCAAGCTTCAAGATTGCAAATTCAAGACACAGTAATAAAAGATTATAATGCAACAAGGAATCGAAATACATTTCCTGCAACTATCATTCTTTTAAACTATTGAAAATCACATATCGTAGATCCCAGAGGGAAGTATAATTTATCAAAATAATCTAGTTGATCAAAACTATGCAATTTTTTTCAATGAGATCCATCAACTAAAACTAAAGCACTTCAAGTAAGTCAACAGAAATTTATTTTTGTTAGAATCCGTTTGAATATTAGAAAGGGAAAAAAACCCGAAATTTACTTCACATCTCAAGCATTTCCAAACAAGTTCTGATCACTGAAATATCAACAATATGCATAGTGATAACAAGAAATAGAAGCAGATTGAAGACTTAAACAAAACAAAACGTAGCAAGTGAACTTGTTAACTTTTACCAGCCTTTTTATCTCCGTTTGTCACAATTTCTCTAAATTTTGAACTAAACCTACTTCAAAATAAAACAATTAACACCTCATAAGCACTAAATTATTAAATCTTATAGTTAAACAGAGCTGTTGGTTAAAAGTTTCAAGCTTCATTTAGACAAAACCAAGATCAGCACAGATCCACGACACTCCATTTTCCTTGAATTTGAAGAAAGCCCGCGAAAGTGGCAACCTAAAATTGAATTGATGTTTGGATTTCAATAAATTTTACCTTGGGCTCAGAGTATTCGGCTTTGATTATTTTTATTTAATTTTCCACATTATTTGATAATATTTTATTTTTTTAATTTAATGATACAAATAATCTTTGAATTGATATTAAAAAAATACTTTTTAACTTTTTTTTATTCACCCATAGATTATAGTAAATCAATAACTAATAAATAGTATATAAAATAAAATAAAAAAATTAAGTATTAATAGTCTAACCCTTAATTAAAATATGTAGAATAATAAACGACAAGTTATTACTGTATCATCTTCATATCAACCTTATTGCTAAAATATAAATTGTAATGATGTAATTAGGTGGGGTAAAATTAAAAAATAAAATACATATACTATGAGAATTATATTGAACGTGCAATGGACGATATGATTCCAATGTCCTATAAGAAAAAATGACAATACTATTCATAATTATTCATAAATATTCACTAAGTTCACAACAATTAGTTACTAAAAATAAATATAACTAATGTCAAATAACTTTAGATTTCATAATGTTAGACTCCAATATTAACAACTAAAAACGTGTGAGGATGTGATAGTCTTTTAATTTTTTTAATCTAATTAAACGATAATATTCGAATTAAAATAGTAAAATTTTGAGAAATCTATATCCAATCTCTTTGAGTTTTGAGTAACTATCTTAAACTAAAAATATTTTCAAAATTTTAACATATATCATAAACTTAGAGGTCTTAATATTGTTAATTTCTACTAAAACATATGAATCAAAGTGTTAATTTCGAAAATCTCTAAGTCCAGCCTTTATGGATCCAAAATTGACAGACTTTAAATCCCAATTTTAAGTTAAAAAAATTTAAATAAAAAAAATGTATACGATAATAAATGAAGTGCCAACTATATTGGAGTAGGCATGCCCATTACGCACGAAAGCACTTGAGCGTTCTTGGCTGTGAAAAGCCATTAATTCAAGCGCTTGTAGTTGTGTGCACACAAAAGTATTGAGTGAGGCGGCCGGCTTGTGATGGCATGCGAGGTAAGTGAAATCGTGATTCGAGAGACTCAAGAGTGATCAATTTTATCTCTTTTAACTATGGTATTTGGTAATTCGATCAAATTGTTATATATTGAGTTGATAATTAAATTTTAAATGAACGAACAATACATAACAATCGAAGTCAATCTGTTGGATATTTTTATTTATTCAGGAAATATATATAAATAATACAAGTAAGTGTAATACATCAAAGGATGATGCAAACTTATTGGTTCGAAACAAAGATATTGCAAGTATTCTACTGTAATATATACAACAATTAGAGAATGAAGAAGATTATTCCAGAGAGTCCAGTGAATCGTTCAGGCTGATATAGCACCAGTGGAAACCTGAAATAATACAAAAGGAAATTAAATATTATATGTGGAGCACATGTCTATATCATGGTCTTTGAAAAATAATTGCCAATTAATTAAGCCTTGAAACGAGATGACAAAGTTCTGAATTAGAAGCTTAAACTGTCTTTACCTCAATGCAATTTCCTCTGATGCCCACAGCGGCATTAACACACTTGAACTCCATCTAATTAAATGTCATATATAATTAATTTCCTAGCTAGTTTCTCGAGGACAGCTTGGTGAAACAGTTCCAATTTTATGCAAATCAACATTCTTGCATTCGGCTTGTACTTCATGGTCTTCTTGGCCTTCTATCTTCACATTTTGCAGCACAATCCCCTCACACGGGTAGTGCTTACTGCAGTCAAAGTTGATAGCCACCTTGGAATGACTCGTTCCTTTGATGTTTTGGTACACCACATTCTTCACTTGAACTGCCGAGCTCTGCAGATAAAGTAATCAAGCATACATCAATTTCTGTTATGATGTTTACATCATAAGAAGTGTGTACTGTACCTCTTTAATAAATAGCAATAGACAACGTTATGATGGTCTATCGCTATCCATATAACCATTCATACTTGGTAGAGACTATTTATTGATTTACTTTTCTAACAATTACGGGGGTTGTTTTCTGATTACCTGTTCTTTGCAAGCTTTATCTTCTTGGTCACAATAGTTTTGGTCTATTATTATGGGATTGGAAACATTATACAAGTAAACGTTTTGAAATTTGATGTTGCTAGCACTTCCTGATCCTCCCTGCCATGTCTTGATTCTCAACCCATTTGAGGTTCCAGAAAGCTTAGCTCCATTCACTGTTACTCCTGTAACATAAGCTTTTGAATGTCCCTTTCCTAAGCTTCCAATGCTGAGTTCCCCATGAAATGCAGATAAGCAATAAAATAAATATCAATACATAATCTAAAAAAGTTTAAAGCAGCTAGTAATTAAATTAAGCGGGGAATGTGTTTATATATACCTGATTCCATGGCCTGGTCCACAAGTAATGTCGTCAACTTTCACATTTTGAGAACCGCTTACAATTGAAATGCAATCATCACCTTCAAGCATAAAAGGTCTTCATTTAATTAACAAAGTTTGATTTGTATGAGTAAATATATGTATTGATTTGTATGAGTAAATATATGTATAGCACAGTATACAAACCTGTTCCTATGGTCGTGCTTGAAATCTGTATTTTCTGGGTTTCAGTGACATGAATTCCATCAGTATTGGGGCTGTCCTCTGGTGCAGTTATCTTGAGATTAGAAGCTATGACATTCTCGGATTTTTGAAAAGAAACTTGAATTTGCTGCGCATCTTTAATGTTCAGATTCCTCACTACCAAATTCTTGCTTTCATAGAAGGTCAAGGCCTACCAACAAGGAAATTAGAAGATTGCATTTAGATATTTACGATGCAAATATGAAAAGAACTGCATTAATAGTTAATTAGTAATATGAATACATAACATACCGTTGGTGCATCCTTGCAAGGCTACAATTTAGTTAAAAAAAAAAAAAAAAAGATCAGTTTTTAATCATAACAAGCAACATTTAAGAATGAGAAATTAGTGAAATATCATTAACAAAATGTGAGTTGATATGTATAATGGCTTACATTAGATTTTTTGATTTTGCAAGAGTTTTTCCACCATATCTTCCCATTGCCATTGATGGTTCCACCACCTTCAACTAATAAATTGTCAACACTATCGAAGACAAGCCAATGCCTGCCATCTTTCTTGTAATCCGATGGATCATCTGATGCTTCTAAGGTTCCATATATCTGAAATTTTTTTCCAAAAAGAGTAGTGAATTGTGTGTCCAGTCGAGATACGTATATTGTGAAGCTTCAAATTAAAGCAGAATCTAGCTCTGATCTTCAATTATAAATGTTTAAACAATTTAATCTCACCTGCACTGTAAGACTCCCTTTGCAATATCCTTTGAATCTAATCGGCTTAAGGCGATAAGTCTTGTCCTCCGGCACCATAAATACTGATCCTTCGTTTGAGCAAGCTTCATTCCAGGCCTTCTGAAATGCCTGTACGATAACATGCAAAAAAATTAATCAAATTAATTCATATTTATTTCCAATGTGTATACATATACATCAAACATGCATGTAACATACTAAGACATTACTATATCCATCGTATAACCATATGTGTATCTATATATATATATATATATATATATATATATGTACCTGAGTGTCATCAGATCCATCGCCTTTAGCTCCAAAATCCTCGACATTAAAAATACTTTTAGCTGTAGAAGAAGAGCTGCCATCTTTGTTCAAGCTAATGATTTCAGGTCGTAGCTTGATCAAGTAGTCCTCGGACTTGCCATCTTCAATGGCGCTGAAGTATGATGGATAGGCTTGAGAATCATGTCCATACCCGTATGCAGCTTCTTCGTGGTAATAATTATTGTAAGGTGGATCCTGAACGGGCAAACAGAAGTACCCTGAAGTGGAAGAGATAATGATAACACAAAATATTGCCAAGGCATTGCATTGTGAAGCCATTATTCTCCTTTAAGTAACGCAGAGAAAATGAGACAATTCGAAATTAATGAATAGAAGACTGATGTGATGAAGTAATACAGATAGCTAGGCTTGGAAGTGAATTATAATGTAATGATGATTAGCTTCCGTATTTATAGAGAGCGCAAGCTTGTACAGCGAGAGAGGTTTAAGTGTACAATTATACAGAATGATGACACTTTTAAGGTATGGTTACCGATACGAGAGATTGATACGAAAGGATCTCTTCGGAAGTCTCTTGACTTTTTGCTCCATACACGTCTGCATAGGGTTACACATTTGGATAGCATCTTTTCACTTAAACAGAATAAACCGATTCAAACGAAATAAACCGACGCTACTTTAAAACTTTGTACAAATATGGAAGCTGAAAATGCTCTAGAATTCAATGTTCAATTTGGTAACCGTTAATTTACTGTAAGAATTAAACAAGTCGGTAAACAAATTGACAGAGATAGTGGAAACATCATGTTGGTTTGCATTATCGGCAAGGAATGGCACATCATTGCAAACGAAGAATTAAATCTTCATAAGTCACCCTACGAAAAATTCAATTTTGGTTTTCTTTTGGTCGTGGATGTCACTCTCTTCATTTATTTGTTCTTTATTTTTCATTTTTCTCCTTATGCCGATGAGACTATGACGTCCTTCCATATGGGGCAAAGGCAAGCACATGCATGAATCAACCCATAATTTTTTAACATTCAGGATAGGCTTTGATTTCCTTCTTCTCTAACTAATTTTCTGGTGGAAATACTAACTTTATCCGAAACGTGAATTTGACTGATTCTAAGTCATTAATTAGGATAAGTATTTATTTTCTTATATCAGAGATTAAAATATTTTCTCCCGATAGAAAAAAGTAAACTTTTTTTAATTTTATATTAATGTTAAATTATATGAATAGATTTCTTTAATTCAATGTTTAAAAAAATATTTGGTTGGTTTCAACCATATCCTATTTTTGTGAAACTCTTTTGTCTTTTGTATGTGTTTTACTAAATTCATCCTTAATGTTAGAATATAAATTTTGTAATCTTCAATGATCTCAGTCACATCACAATTCTTCATCAAATATATATATATATATATATATATATATGAATTCTCATGATTATTTTTTTAATAATTAATAAATCAGTAATGCTACAGATACAGTAATCTCATACAACTAACTCTATGTAATGTGAGTTGGTAAAATATTATTAATGGGTGAAAAGTGATAATAAAAAAAATTATAATATAAATGACATGGTAATTACTCATTTAATAAAATAGTGTCACGTCAGAACCTATAGAATTGATTATACAAATTTATTGTATTTCTAAAATTATTAATAAAGACATATATGCTAAATCTTAATTTAAAAATGTTTTTAATTAGTAAAAGTACAACCTTTAGACTTATTATCATATTGAAATAATAAAAAATATTATTAAAAAAAATAAAAAATCGCTTCATGAGCTTAAGAAAGTTTAATTTCCTCATTGGAGCTCGTTCACCAAAGTTTAGAAAACCAAATCAAGTTTATTTTTTATTTAAATAAAGAAAGCATTTCAAAAACACACATTTACAATATCAATGCACATTTAAAAACACACATTTAAAGTTTGTTTTTTATTTAAAGTTTGTTTCATTTCTAGAGAATTTTTTCTAAAAACACACATTTGTCAATGCATTTCAAATCAATATCAATCACATATCATTTTTAAAATTCAAAATAAATCACATATTTTTATTTAATTTTAAAAACAAATACGTAAAATTTATAATCAAACACACGATACTATTTACAATTTTCAAGCAAATTAATGATCACCTAAAAAAGATAAAGGGCCTCATACATGCATGTGAACCTATATAATGATATTTTTTCATATAACACTATGCATCTAGTCCTTGGCGTGCTTGGAATTTCTCACAAAGGGATATGCAAAATATGTATAATTGTATTGCTATGCGTTGATATAATTGTTTAATTGACCTTCTGGATCAGGGACGGATGTATGATAGATCACGTAAGACTGGTACATATCCATTGATTTTATGGACCAACATCGTGCATTGAATAACCCATGTGTACTATCATGACATCACGCACACAGAGTATGGTTCACGGAATAATTAAATTCGTTAGGAGCCTTTGCACTCTTTGAGTAATTATGGCAATTGAGAGCGATTAGAAATCAGCAGAGAAGCGCCGCAGATTGAGCACAAGAGAGAATTTAACTGGAAATGGTTAAAGATGTAAACAAGATTCTGTTGTATTACGGATACCATCACGTCATTAGAGAAAAAATTTTCACTATATGGGGGCAATCTTATACGTGTCGACTTGAGATGCATGCACATATAGAGATTGACCATGCAGGGGGCCTAGCAAAACGTGTGGGTTTGGATCACTTGGCTTGAGAGTCGAGAGAAGATGAGATGCTAGCATCACACAGGAAGATTTGCCGTAAGAAGGTTGTGGAGTAGGGGATCGAAAGAGGGATGGCTTTGAAGTAGACGATACTTTTGTGCCTCAAGTTTCTAGGCTTTTGTAAACCATGCTATGATGAAATGCAAGACTTCGATTTCATACCGCATTATATGTGTACATCCTCATTCATTCCCTATCTTTCTCTTTCTCTCTTATAATGACATGATTATAATTATTAATTGACCATCTTGAGTAATTAAATTCAAGCATTCCCAACCGTGACAATCACGTCATGCCACTTGGTGGCAAATCCAATGGTAACTCATGCTCAAGATCGACTTCAAGGACTAGTGGTAGAAAATGGTGGAATGGTGCGCGCATGGATCGATTTTGTAAGAGTCTAAGCCACAGGAGATGCCACTAATTAAGAACATGATTAGCTGAGTTCCTTATCCTGTTTTTGGGTTTGGCAGCTTTACTAATTAGGTTCAGAAAAATGTAAAGTGGTCACGACCACCCATCTTAATCACTCTTGTAAGCTTAGTCTTCGATACTGGTTTGACAAATTGTTGATGAATATATGCATACACATATATTACAATGTGTTAGAGATGATCAGGGTGATTATAAAGATCATTCCAAGATCACAAAAAGTGACATTTGAAGTCTCTAACTATAAGTTAGTTGATCTCATAATTTGATTCATCCAAAACATAGGACCTGTAGTTAACATTATATTATACCGTTAAAGGATTAAATTCGTAGGTATCGGTAGTTGTATACGTTTCTCTAATGTATTTGATTATAGCTTACACACAAGATTAAGAAATATAATGTTGTCATCTTTTGCCCATTGGAAATCGTATGAGTTAGACATTTACTGATACAACGTTTTCTTATTTTACATGTGTTTCGAATGTGAGCATGAAGACATGACACGTAGGCCTGTAGAGTGGCCGACCTTTGACTTTGACATTAAGAAAAATAAATAGATTGCACTAATACCTAATCTGTACACACAGATTTGTAAATCATAAATATATTTATTACTTTTGGTACTCTTTATAATACCTATGATAATTTATGCACCCCATGTACAATATAGTGATTTTCTTATAATTTCTGCTGCTACAGATTCCTTCTTGCTAGTTTATCATTTTTCTTTTATTTCCTTTTCTTCATTGAATAAAGCATCCTTTAATTTAAGATTTAGGTGAAGATGGGTGTGTATGAAATGGGTTGGGTAGAGAATAAAATTAACAATTGGTATATTTACAATATTTATTTGAACACCTATAGCTTCACCTAAATATAAATAAATAAATTGAGAAAAATAATATAAGTGTGAGAATAGTAGAATCAGTTTAATTGTTTGAGATTATTAGATGAGAAATTAGTTAGAATTATTATTGATAAAATGTAACAAAGAAAGAGAATCGTTCATTTGAAAAATCGAAACCTTCTTATTGGATGATTATAATACTTCCAAAAATCAAAATTCTTGATCAGTAGAAGAAGAATATCACCCTTTCTATTCAATAAGATACATGATTGACTCATTCCATACTATAAATAATATCAATAAATCTTTGGATAATACGGATTTCTATTTCTCAATAATATCCCACGATCAAGACAATTGGTTGAATCTTGTGAAACCAATTTATAGAAGTTCGTTAATATCGTCTTTTTACGAAACAAATCGAAATAAGTTTATAATGACACTTTGAAAGTATAAGTATATAGCAATAGCAGTAGTGTCTGTAAATGCAGATAAATTTGATAAATTCATTCAAAACTTTTCGACAGATACATTACAGAGAGTTGGTTAGCTATCAAGAGGAAATTATACATGGGTACGTAAATTGTACATGGCTGACCATGGATAAATGAAGACTTGAAGAGGATTAATAAGCACTTTTAGCAAAGTAACAACTGATTGTGTAACATTCTTTGTTTCTTACAATTTATCTAGTTTAGACTTAGTTGTGTCGATATTGATCATTTCTTGGTACGTGTCAAAAGTGTGGAAAGTTCATGACATGCAAATGGAGTGAAAAATCAACTTCGCTTAGAGCTAGAGAAGAAACTATTGAGACAGATATCTCGTATGAACATACATTAGAGAATTAAAGAGTTTTATGATCATAAATCCTTCGTTAAGTAAGAAATTAAAATCTCATTTTGATCTATTTTATTTTAAAGATAAGAGCATATCTAATGATTTAGATGACTCCAGAAGTTCTTGATCGTGATCAATTTTATATACGATTAATTTTAGCACTGACATTTCAAATGAACTTTACGAGCCTTTGTCAACCTTTTGAAATAGAAGGAAACAGCAAGGAAGGTATAGTATTCCCTTAATCAAAACATAGATTACAAGCAGATGCGGCAATATATTTATATGTTGCAAATATGCAGGACATCTGAGACGTTTTTTTATTGATGTAAAATCAGTTTTGCAATGCCAAAATCACTCCAATTTAATTCAATCTAAATTAATGAAATAGGATCAATACTTTTGATCTTCCTTTTGCATGATATGTGTACATCTATGTTGTTTACCCATGTTGATCCATCGGATGGTGATGTAACAGAATCTGTATCTATTACCATAAACAGCAGATAGCAGAAGCATTGGAGAACTTTGGATTCAACAAGGCATTGCCATGTTCTTGATATCTGTTTGTAGAGCTAACACGATAGGACACATGAGAAACGCTCACTTTCAATGCTGTGTGCATGCATCATATATATCAACATCGTTGAATGCGTAGAATATTTCATTATAACTTATAATAATAATACTGTTTTTATCTTAAAATTTATCTTAAATGATAGCATTTGGATGGCACTGTTTTGTGGAAATTAATGTTGTGGAGAATAACAAGTAATATCTCTTCAATTACTACATTACATTACTTATTATGAGAATTTATTGGAAATTTTGAGATAATTAATGAATATCAAAGCGAAAAGCTATAAATTTCTATATAGTAAATATTGAAAAAGAAAATGTCAATTCTTACATTCTTTTAATGAGTTTATGCTTTAAGTGAGTACTAAGGACATAGTAAAGGATATAAAAATTAGAAACGATTAAAAAATTTGGAAACGTCCATTTCCAACTTCCATCCATATAAAAATTAAAAGTTAACATTTTTCTAATTTTTATATCTTAGTTTCCAAATTTTATATACACGATCCCCTTAGGATATTTACTCTGACCTCTTAGATAAATTTTGAAAAAATATTTAAATTCACGTTTATGCTAAACTAACACTTACCCCCTAACAATCTGAGGGTAAGTGTTAGTTTTTAAAGAATAAATATTATTTTAGAATAAAAATAAGTTTAAATATTTTTTTGAAATTTATTTGGGGTAAGAGAAAATTCTCCTCTCAACTTTTATATAAATTTTGAAAATGGGTTCATTAGATGCAGCTTGTGCATTATAACAAGACCCCTTTTTTTAATTTTCATCCTAGAGATTCAAGAAACATACACCAAGCCCACATTTACAAAACTTAACAGAAGGTCGGTGCCCCACTAGAACTGGATTCAAGTGGAAAGTCTAGTGCCATGCCCGAGGGGTAAGTCCAAAGCTTGAATATGATTACCGAGAAGAAAGTGGTAGTCTAATGCTTGTGACAAAAGCTTGAAATATGTTGCTAATTAATTTTTGCTTGAACCGAGTTCCTAAGGCTCCCTTGAGTGGATGTTACACTAATCTAACCCCTTCAATTGATGGGAACATGATGTGGCCTTTATTTTTTGGTTCAGTTCAAAGTGTTCAAGTTTCAATTTAATTCAAAGGTTTACTTTCAACTCCTTCACTAACTGTTTGCCAGTTTAATAATTTATTTGAAGAAGATTAGGATCTAAGTTATCAGGACTGATCATGCCACAGACAATGGCCAAGCTAGACTCAAATTCATATACTTCTTGTGTTACGTTATCAAAATGAGGTATCTTTTAAAGTAAAAACTTGGATAACTTGGATGATTAATGTTACAGACTTGATGATATGCTTCAAAACTTTTATGGTAAGCTGCTGGCTAATCTTAATAGAAGATTAAACTACAACTATCACAAATGGAATCAGCAATATGCTTGCGCAAAGGAAGGATAATGATTATCGAAAGAGCACTTTTATTACAGAGAAACAAACAACAACATAATACTAGTCTGTTTACTTATTTTCCCCATATAATGGGCTCTCTCGCTCATCAGCAGTACACATAATCATTCATCACTAGATGCAAGTAAATATGTCACCAATTTTCCCACTTGTATGGATATCTCTAGACTGGTGACAATCTAATCATAATTATTTAATATCATAATCTCAAACTAAATTAAACTTGGATCTCTACTGGCCATCTGTACATCTCTTCTTCTGGTACTGGTAGAGTCAGTGTCACTAGCCCAGTTGCAGAATCGTAGGTGAAGTCAGTCCCAGCGTTGCCCACAGTGCATTTTATCGGACGCTGGGAAGAGTATGCACCAAATCTTCCACATCCCCTAACCTTGAGAGATACTGTTGCGGTTGGAGCTCGGTTATTACTGAGAGAAGTGGTCAGTTCTGAGGAAACTTCACCGTCAAAGAGCTGGGGTTTATTGTCAGTGGCCATATGGATTTCCACCTCCTCCACGGCACCTCCTGTATTGAACATGTCGAGCAGTCCAATTGAGGCAAATGAAATGTTTGATGTGATTTCCTGCATGATAGAAAGGATCGTTCAGCAAGCAATTGCAGAATTGAAAGACCAACTTGAAAGAGAGAATACTAAAGAAGGAAAAAAAGCGAAACAAAACAAAAACAAAAAAACAAATCTTAATCACCTTCACTGGACAGAAATGGAATAAATCATATTCGAGAACTTTAAGTGTTACAGGAACCGAAGCTCCTTTCGGCAACCGTACCACCTCCCCTAATATACAAAAGAACAATTTCTTTCAGCATGTGCCAAAACAGAGAATATCAGACGTATTTTGGAATTTTACACAATCTTATTCACTTCAAAACTTTCTGAAAATTCATAGGACTCAAGCAGATTACATCAATAATTCAATCTTGTTTTCCCATCACTGTTGTTGGAAAGTGGTGGAAATTCAGAGAATCAAAATACCTGATCTTTGCGCATAAACTATGGCATCCCCGTTCCAATCTGCACCAGCAATCTGAGCCATGTTCTCAACATCGGTTGCACGGACAGATGCCGTGAGGGTACCAGGAGATTCATCATGAATGCGAGTTTTCTTCACAAGCTTGCACCAACCAGCACCTTGGCAATTGAAAACACCAACAACACCAGAGCATTTGTTCACATTCCATATCTTGAGTAAGCTGCAATACACAGTTTCTCAGATGAGTAATCTATGACCTGCATGTTCAAAACAAAATAAACGCTGATCGAGGTTCAAAAGGGAGGGACCGTTAACCTGATCCCATCTCTGGCTGGATCAGCAAAGAGACAGTCACGTGTAGGCCTGCCTGGCAGTTGAGCACGGAGAACTGATCCATCAGGAAGTACCAGCTTCTTCAATAGCTCAAAATTGTGATTGCCTGGCTTGTCACTAAATTAACAAAGGACAAAAAAAACCGTAAGAACATTGTTACTTTTGTCTTCCATCTTAATCACAACGCAAGAAAGTTTAGCACGAGTATACCTGACATAGATTGCACACCCACCGATGGCACGAGCTGCACCATGATACTCAGCAGCTGGGTGTAAACTCTGCAAGTCATAATTCCCATCATTACTATTTAATTTAAATTTTCTTCGTAACCTATTTTATTTTGTAAATGAAAGTCACTTGTAAACCACTTCAAGAATGGTACTAGTGATGGGGAATGCGAATTCCTCAATAAGAAAGGGGGAAAAAACTCAGATTGAGGAAATGGGAGAAATTATAAAAGAAATTGAGGGAGAAGTATAACGAAATTGAGGGAAAAAAATGATCTTTTATTAAAAAATCAAAAATCTATATTCGACAGCCTCCAAAATAGAATAATTAGTGACATTAAAATATGCTTCAACTAAAAAATAGATATCCATTAAAAAATAAGAATCTAATATCAACTAAACTAGAAAATACCAAAAATAAATTCTAATAAAAATATAAAACTATCAATTAGGAAAATAATCTAATTAGGATACTCAAAATTTAGGAAGTCAAAATCCCTAATAATAATCAAATCCCTAATTTATGCAGATCTCTAAAAAACCAAATTAAATCCCTAATTTTATTATAATACGTACTACATCAATTAGTCTTATAACTTAAGATCCAAGGAAGAAACTCTTAAGACTCCCACAAGACAGACAACTACTTATTCAGATGCCTCCAATCATAAATCACCATTTCTCATAACAAACAGGATGAAGACTTCACAAATGACAAATCAATTAACTAGTTCAGTTTTACTTACATGGAACATATCCCAGTCAGGCTGCATAAATTCTCCAAGGAAGAGAGTGTTGTATGCAACAGAAGAGATATGGATGGTGTGGGAAGCAGGATCCCGAGGGTAAAAGTCATCAGAAGCTCTAACCACAGCTGTCTGCTTGGCATTATAGATTCCATCAGTATTATGACACATGCAAGCTATGCATCCATTATCAGGGAAATTTCGTGCAATGGAGGCCTCCAAAGCCTGGTGATAGCTGCGGGTAAGAGAAACTCTGCCTCCATGGCCAGCACCAAGGGTCTCAATAATGTTTTGCACATCAACTTTTACTCCATCTACTCCACATGAAGCTAAGTATGCATGGAGCTCATTGTAGAAGTTGAAAACCTTCTTTGGATGCACCAAACCCAAGCCATGAACAGAAAGGCTGTCCATAACTATGTCTGGTTGGTTTCCCATCACACCTGGAGATTGAACAGGGTATGCCAAAGCAGTTTCGTAATGTTCCATACCCGAAGCGGCAGGTTTTACTCCTCCCCAGTAACCAGCTAAAGCATGCCATACATACACATACCTACAATAAGAAACAAAATACTAACTTTGGGGGGAAAAAAATAAAAGGATTTGAACACTACAAATATATTTTAAAATGAAACCAGATTGCTCATTCTATTATTTGAAAAAACAAAGACTAACATAATTGTTGGCAGATCTTTCTAATTTTCCAAGAAATTTGTGTGAAGATTGAGCTAGTAGACATTGAAAACATAAATATTTAACAAGAAATTTTGCCACTCACTTCACGCTGCGGCGTTGCTTGGCTTCATCTACAACATGCTTCAGGCCAGGAACCTGGTCGTCTTTGTTGCCATTCTTTTGGAACTTAGCATTCTCTTTTATTCCTGTGAGCCTGCTTGCAAACCTGGAAGAAATCATATTGCCAATAAATAAATATTTCTACTGCTTTAATCAAGACAAAAGATGCTCAAAAATAAGAATAGAGTCCAAAAAGAAAAGATAATGAAAAGCAATCATCCCCCAACCACATCGCAAACCATTTATTTC